>JAXBDA010000172.1:0-109923 GCA_036023075.1 Gaultheria prostrata | reverse complement strand
TTGGCGAGGTGTTTCTTTCTTTCTTATGAGAAAGGACCGGCAAGCTTAGTTTCACGGAACATGAACTTGTATTGAAAGCAGCCCCTATATTCTTCATTCCCTTGTCAATTTGCAGCATTTTTTTATTGCATAATATTGAAGTCCAAGCAAAATCAAAATGAGTAGATATTAGTTTTGGTTGTGAACTTGATTCTCAATTAAGTGGAGTATAAACTCTGGAAAGAACACCCAATGAAGGTGGGTTTGTATTGCCTGTTCCTCATTGATTTAATTTCTAATATTGTATCAGATATTGGGTCCGTTCCCCATCAATGAACAAGAAAACAGAGCATCCAAGAGTAAGAGAAACCAAAAAAATGTAGTAGCTTTAATGAAAAAAAGAATTGATTACATCAACAAGAAGTTAAAAGACTCACATTTGTTATTCATCCAATCAGAAAATGAATTAATCAATTACATCATAATTTTCTGGAAAAAAATGCTAAAAGACAAGTATTTAAGTCTGTAAATATTACAACCTAAAAAATTGAACTATACAGGTTGGTGCTCTTTTGCACCCGAACCAGTGCATATGGCACCGCCCGAAATTAACATCTGGACGACGTGCGCAGAAAATCTCATTTGTCATCTCGAAGCCACAGGACTACTGCAAGCGAAATCAGTCGACCTTCACTAGGAGCGTTTGTGTCTCCAATCCAAACCCAATGCACTATAGGTCATTTTGTGTCGAGAAATCTTCAGATCTGTGATAGCTAAACTAAATCTAGGTCAAGAACCAGCATAAAGTTTCTTTGGGAGGGAAAGATAGATGAAAGAATAAAAATTCTGGGCCAATCTGGAAGATAAATCATTGGCTTGGTGTGGAAGAGAGAGATGAGAGGGAAAGAATGGAGAGAGAAGTGGGTTTTGAGAAAAGTGGGGATTTCAGAGAGAGAGAACTGATAAAGTAGAGATGAACGTGTGAAGAGAGAGAAACGGTAACGGAGGTTTTCTCTCCGTCAACTTTGTTTGTTTATCAGCTGATATGGCAAGTCAGTGATGTAATCTGAATCACGAACAGTTGGCAAGCTTTTATTGGCTACAGGTACCAAGTGGCACGCCAGCTTGGTACCCTATTTATATGCAAAATTTTCTCAAAGAAGAGAACCTTAAATATGGCTAAATTCCTGGAGAATGGGGTGTTCCACTAACTTGGTTTTTTTATGTTAGAGTTTGAAATATGCGTTGGCTTTTTGTAATTTTTTATGTGATGCATTGTGAGGGAATGATTTGTCTCAAAAAATGCAATAAGCTAGCTTTTGACGTTTTGAGTTAGTGAAATGGGGCCTAAGCCGTGGTTCCACTACCGAGCTTTTTGGGCTTTTTGCCCTTTTATACTTTTCAAGAAAGTCATTCTCTCTCGTATATCAATCAAAAAGTCAAAGTTGGTGAAACAGCCGCTTAAGCCAAGTTGACCAAATGGGGTCCTGGATCCACCACTCAAAGTGCCTGATTCCATTCGCTTTTAGCCTTGGCCCTAAGTCGAGGGTGCGACATGAGAGGCCCTTGTTTTGGGTTCTAAATTGTGTCTCAATTGGATGGTGACCATCCCATAATTAACAGCATCCAGCCACCGAGTAATTATTCCGTGGTCTTGGAGTGTTAATACATTTCTCCAACATAAATTTTTTTGAAGGCTCATAAATTGGTATCTTGTGGCAAAATAAATAAACCTGTTTATTTTTTTGGCATTTGTTAGTTTTGTGTCGATTCTTTTGTGGATTATTGGTTCGTCTCGACGAGAGGAATTTAAAAATTAAAACATTATTAACCATGCTAAAACTTTTGCGAATAAAGACAAAAATAATTAAATAATCCATAAAAATTTGGATTATTTTTTTCTTTAGTGAACTTTGTAAAATATTTTATCATGATTTTATATTTTCTAGATTCCTCTCGTCTTCCTCTCCTCGAGACGAGCGAATAATCAACAAAAAATCAACACAAAAGTAGCAAATGCGAATTTTTTTGAACAAAAATAATAATAAATTGATTGGTTTATTTTGCGAATTGTACCGGGCCTCACAACAGCGTGTGGTAAAGAAGTATGTTAGGATAACACTATGTGGTGCCCCAAGACAATTGAATAAATCTTCCCACCCAAGAGCCCACATCCTCTATTCCTCTTGATCTTTTTTTTTTTTTTTAGATAATCGGATGTTTGGATTAGCTTGCACGAACCTCGACTTATTCAAGAGTTCTATAGGTAACCATAGAAAATAATAGCTGATTTTGTTACGGAACAATTCCTGATGTTCACATCGATCTATAATAGGCCATTCTATGAAGGATTAATGGGTCCCGAATTCGACCAATGGAATTCTATCTGCTAGCAAGGGAACCTCCTCGATCCTTCATGTGATGTGAAATTGAACACCAATCTTTATTTGATGATGAAATTAATTGTTTGTTACATGTAAGTCTCAAAATAATTGCATTACTCTTTTCAAGAAATCATGTTGATCACGCAACGTTATCTATGTGAAACGATTTATATAAATAAATGCAAACACACATACGTAAATACAGAGTCATGATCTAATGAGGGATCCCTCAACTCCACTTAGTTGCGGACCTCCACGTTTTGGACACTTTTCGGACCAAATTTTGACGATCCGAACCGTTAGATGTGTTTAAAAGGTGTTTTTAAGGTCCACCTCAAGGATTCGTTGAAAAAAAACACTCGGAAGGGATTGATCGGAGCAGTTTTTGTGAAAAAAGCTATCTAAAACGTTTTTCACAAAAACTGCTCCGATCAACCCCTTCCGAGTGTTTTTTTTTCAACGAATCCTCGCGTTAGACCTTAAAAACACCTTTTAAACACGTCTAACGGTTCGGATCGTCAAATTTTGGTCCGAAAAGTGGAGGTCCGCAACTTAGGGAGTTGAGGAATCCCTCATTAGATCGTCATTCCGTAAATACATATACAACTCTATATACATTTACCAATCATTTGCTAACAGAACATTTTCTAGGACAGTTGAGAAGCATCCAGAAAACTCAGAGACAGAGAATTTGTGGTCCATCCAAAATGACTTGTGAGCCTCTATTTATTGGCTTTTCACATTTTGTATTTTTTGATTTTTTAGAATAAGAAAATTCTAAAATCAGCCTACTAAACTGTCATTAAAGAATTTAAAAGTGTATTAAATTATAGTCTGAAAGCTAGGAGAGAAGAATAGGGGCGACCTTCTTCCAGCTCCAGATAAAGGGCTAACTCGATACGAGGATATGGCCATCTTCTTTAGGGGAATGCCTTTCAGAAGGCAGAATGCATTTACGGTAAAGGTCTTTCTTCCCCTTATTGATTAGTTAGGGCCGGGTAGCGAGAACTCACTTCGGGAGTAGCAACCCCACCCAGGACTTGAGTAGCAACCAGCAGTAGCGATGGATTCGGGCGAGTCTCGATAGCCAGATAGCAGATCATTTAGAGAAAGACTTTATATAGAGAGCAGATACTCCAAGCAAGTAGGGTTCTAAACCTTCTGATATAGTAAGTTCAGTCCCAATTTCCTTAGGTTATGTGAAAAGTATATGAAAGTGTATTAAAAAATGTAAAAAGCATACGAAAGTATTTTTGTTTTATTTTTTGTCTTCTTGTTCATTTATTGTCAGCCTTAGCCCAGTTGACTGACAATAGAAGGACCCTTTGGATTATGGTCGAAATTTAATATTGAATTTGTAAAGTGTTTGAGAAATATATGGATAATACATCTTGCAACTGGAGTAGTAGTGTTTAAGAGATATGTTCAAACTCATATCCCCTACTTTTGCCTATGCATTTTCTCGTAACTCATTTTAGATTAACAATGATAAAAAAAAAATTGTATGCCGAGCGGGCACATCCAGCCATTCAAAAGTATTTTGGACGGCTCAGATCTATCCCACTCTCTCTCCTCTCTCTTTCCTCTTTTTCTCTCCTTTTTCTCTCTCTTAATCCGAGCCGTCCAAAAGTGTTTTGAACGGTTGAGACGTACGCTCGGGTACCACATAAGATGGTGCCCGCTCGGCACTGAAAAACTCCTCAACAATGCCAAACTATTGGTTCTTTTATGGCAGGTTGCTGCACATTGACGTTAGAGCATGAACAAAGACACTCACCCGATCAAAGATGACCATCCAAAATGACAGATTTTCAAATTATTTTTATCTTTATTCAAAAAAAAATTACTACTGTTTGAACATAATTTTTAATCTTTTAAATTCCTCTCGTCGAAACGAACCAATAATTCATTAAAAAAATTAACACAAAAATAAAAAATACAAATTCTCTTGAATAAAAATAAAAAAACATAATCCAAATAACTTACTAAGCCAAACCTAGCTTGAATTTACTTGACCAGAACTCCGACGGTCCGTAGCTAAATTTGATGAATCAAGCAACATGAAATTTTCCACAATGCTTCGAGCAATTTTTGTTATGCAACCAAAACTGTAGTTTTCATGAATCATCACGATCATCCTCTTCAAAAATTTCACTCACCATAGAACATATAGTTGAAAAACTGTGCAACTAAAAAACAGATCTGGAGTTTTTTTATCTGGGTACTGGCTCTTGCACAGTGGTCCTATTCGGTTTGGACGATAATCTCCTGAGCTCTCCAGCGGCGACGGTGAAGGCGCAGAAGAGGCGTTCCTTCAGCCACCCACCTCCACGAGAGGAGGTTGGGTCCGACATCGTTGCTAAGCGGCTTTTCTGTTTTGTTTTGTTTTGTTTCGTTTTGTTATTTTTGGTTTTTTGTTGTTTTGTATTTCGGACCAATAGTGTCCTTTTTACTAGTTTTTATTATGAATATATGTTTCTGTTTGCTAAAAAAAAAAAAAAGCTATGGAGGTGACCTCATTGAATATCAAGAGCTGTGCTTTGAATCGTCTCCATGCATTTATACATGATGCAGACTCTTTTCGGACGTGGAGGGTGAGAACTTGTTTTATCAACTATTTCCGTCTTTTTCGATTCAACCATTTGGCAGTGACAAGTGACGTTGTATGGCAGCAGTGGCGAACCGCCAAGAATTGAAGTAAGAGGGGGCCGACTTATGAAAAAAAAATTGGTTCGATAATTTTTCCAAGAGTAAATCTAATCTTTCGAGGTTTTATGGGACAGTTTTGATAAATTGAAAAATTAATCTCGAGTATTGTTGTTATCATATCATTCGATGAACATATTATCAATTATTGCACGGTATCATTCACCATAATTTAGTTTACCCAGAAATGAAAATTATTCTTACTTTTCAATTATTTTTTAAATTTTATATTTTTTTTTAAAAAAAATCTATAAAAAATATGTAAAATATACTCCAAAATAGGAAATAGAAAATCGGGGGAACCCCAACCCCTACATGCCTCCGCCTCTGTATGGCAGGGATCCCTCCATCCTAAATTTTTGTCTATTTTCACTATTCACAACACCTCAAAAAGAATTATATTTTCATATGTATAGTACTTATGTATATTCAATATGGACCTCGTTTAATAATTTTCAATAAGTTCTATTAAACGAAGTTTTCAAATATGTAAAAAACATTGTAAATTGAAAAATATAAGCAACTGAAAAATATGCACATAAATGGACAAAAAATTCGGTTCAGAAGGAGTACATACTATGGAAAAGAAATCTAACCGAATTTGTCTAATTTTAATTTCAAAAAGACCAAAAAAAAAAAAAAAAAAGAAGAAAGAAAGACATATCATGAGCCAAATATAAGACCTAAAAAAGGAGGTCGAATGTGAGGGTGTATAGCTCACCCAACTCGAAGCAAAACCGGCCCTAAGCTACAGCTTGAGATACGGCCACTTTAGGTTCCTAAAAAATTAGGAATTTTAGGAGCCTTTCCTATCTTCTTTTGATATCTCTACGTCCAATAAGGGGGGTAAAGAAAGAGCTTCATCTTTAATCGTCACTTTAGGCTTAATCGTCACTTTAGGCTCCCGAAAAATCAAAGCACTCGAAGTTGTATCGCCATATCCCTACAGGCAGACGAGGACAGTTTTTTAAAATGACATATTTCTAACAAGCTCTCAAAATAATTGAACTATAATGTGCCAACCAAATTTCAGAAACAACAAAAGAATTCAAGGCTCTGCTGATATGTTTTGAGTATTATATCATCCATGAATAGTAAATTGTGAACTGCTTCTCACAAACCACGTCAGAGGCAAAATAGAGATATCACCCAAATCTTTTTGTTTCCTTCTATTCTCCATGTTTTACACTTTCCTTGAGATGATGGCAAAAAATTGTTCTTCCAAAGACACTACATTATCTGGATATCAACCTAGCCAATACTTCAGATTGCAAGGAAACTGGCGACACGAAGTAATCAGACTCAGATGTCTGTTAAAATTGGTAAGAATTCTATGAATCCTGCATTTTCCTGTATACTTATATAACATATTAAGAAATATATATTGCACGACGTAAGCTATAAGAGATTGTTGGACACGCAAGGGAACACATGTATAGATTAAGAACAACATACAGTACCAAAACAGAAAGGATATGACTGCTGACAGATTGGCTTCAAATACTATGAAGTTTGAGAAGAACGAGCCAACGCTCTTGTAACCCTTCTGGAGCTCTTCAAGTTCGATTCTTTTATACTATGATTTTCAAAAGATGGCTGGACATGAATCATATCCCATTTTTGCCGATTAAACCACAAGGTTTATTATAGGGGCCATATTCACATGGAAACTTTAGAACTTCGATAGGCACAGCACAAGGCAGTACTACTAAACATTGGGCAGAAAGAAGCACCACATGGTGAAGTTCCATAGCCAAGATGAATGAGAAATTCTGGACTTACACTCTTACGAATGAAGGTTCAATGCCGGAAAGCCCTTACCACCTGCTCAATCCGTCGCCGACAAAGTGGACAGTTTGTTAAATGCGAAGAGCACAATGTACAACAGCACATATGCCCACACCTAAAAAAATCACAACCCAGTCAACCAGTAAGACATTAAACCCCAACAGAATCGAAGATCTCTATAAAAGATTCTTCTTCGTCTTTTAAATTAATACTTTAGAAGTACGACTCGGGCATCTCAAAATTGAGTGATAATGCTCTGCAATTTTTCTCTGACTGATATTGCTCCGCAATTTTATAGCGCCATGATAACAAACTAAAAATAAGACATGCATACAATTAACAACCTTGAATGCCTAGGTTCATTTCGACGGAAGGTTTCAGCAACACTACAAAACTACAGGATACGGAGTCCCCCTCATTTGCAGTTCAAAAAAAAAAGTCACCCTCATTTCTTGATATTCCACCAACGGGAGCTAAACAACAATAGAGTTCTAAGAATCTAGAGTGCACAATAAAATTGCATACTTCAAAATAAAAAGAAAGGTAGCAAAGACATTTTTGATGTTGAATTTGAAGTACCTGCTAGAAATAGTCTAACATAGTAAAGGTAGAGTAGCATAAACAGTTTGTGCGTTCAAGTAAAATGGAAGTGAGCAAGGAATGGTGGCAGAGTGCTTACGGGACAAAAACAGAATTGTACTCCTGCTCTAAGCATATCACACAGAGATTTGGCATTAATCGGTCTTTTTTACTACTATCTGACTCGGATCCATTCTCAGCTTTACCATCTGAAACTGGGGAAAAACAAAAGGCAACTTTTCACTACGACAGCATATCATTAGAAAAAAAACAAAAAGATAGAAGCCGACCCACTGCAAGCTTACCTTCATTATCTTGGCCTTGTCTTTTAGCTGCAGCAGCAAGAACCCTGCAGGGACAAGAATTCTTTAGGGCCTGATAGTTCTGACTCTGAGTCTTCGACAAAGAGAAGGAGGAGATTGTGTACAGTTTTGCCAAACAAAAGGAGGCCTAAGTCAACAATAATGACAAGACGCAAGCTTATAAGTAACATCAAATGAACGGAAGTTTATGAACGAAATTCGGCATATTTTCCCCAAATCAGAAGAATTATAGGCCACAAGTATCATTTAATCCACTCTTTCCCGCACACAAAAAGCAGCCCAAATAACTCCTGCGGACCTGAACCACGAAATCTAATAGAACTAAAAAGGCTATGCTAACCCAATTTACTTCCACTGTGTTGACAAATCAGCTATGTTTTACAGCACGCGACACTTCCATACTCAAAATAGCTCTTTAGCACCATCATCATTTGATCTTCAGGACCTCTAGCATTTTGTATTGACTTTAGTAACTTCCGCAATCATCATATGGGACAAATTTCGGGGAAACAAGGCCCAATTTCATTCTAGAGGATGACATTAATCTTCAAAAGCCGGGGGAGAGAGGCCATCATCATTTGTCACAGCAGAGGGATGAGCACTAATTCTTAATATTGCCACCACCATCACAGAAGACATTAGCAGGCCTATAAAAGTGCATGCCCACTTGAATCCTCTTTCACTTGAAAAGGGAAAGTTATTAGGCGGATCTCAAATTTTTTTGACGGATAATCTGCTTAATAGGGAGAAGAAAAATGCGAAAAGGGCAACCACTAGGACTGGAGAGGAAAACTCCAAGAGAAAGCCACAACCACAGATTAAATAAGTTGAGATTGACAAAGAAGAGAAGCCACTCGTTAAAACATCACAGGAGATGTATCCCACTAAAATTAGGACGCAGCTATGGATTATCTAGACTTCAAAAGCGATGACAACAAGATGGAAGACTTACCAATCAGTGTCCACATCGTCCTGACTTGTCATACCTATTCTTAACCAACGTCAGTCCCCAGTTAGGTACTTTCTCCTCATGAAGCCTGTTGAATGTCTTAATCTCAAATCTCGTAACTTACTAAAATCTTATGCTCATCCACATTAGTTTCTTGCTACATGTAAAAGTCAGGAGATGGGCAAAACACGAGATCTCCTCCAGTTTAAAACCAAGAAGCGAAATCTTTTTTGGACTAGTCACACCACTTTTAGCATCAGTGCATTGGCACACCATTTCTATAGACAATAGCACCATGGAATGGTAGTCACAAAAAATTCCAACTGAACCCAGGAGAAACACAATGTAAAGGACCTACTTCTGGTGATACGGATCTCTGGTTCTGGTATGGCCCTCATTAAATAAGTGGCTTGCCCAATGCGACAACACAGAGTCACTGACGGATTATGTTCTAGTTTGATTTGATGAATAAGATACATTTCCTCATTTGCCTTGCAAAGGGGGGTAGATAACAATGATAATGGTAAAAACCAGTGAAACAATACCTTCTTCGCAATTCCCAATGACGCCTTCTTTCCATGATATACTGGAATGCGTGCTTAGCCAGAAGATATGCACCAACTAGGGTAAACCCCATCGAGGCATATTTGTACCACCTGTAGGATGCATCTATGTTAAGTACATCGAACACCAAAGAAGGATCAGGAAATATACGTGGTAAGCTTATATGTACAAGTAGATGAGTATAAAGTAACCTTGCCCATTTTCCGAGATGGGCAATGAGCTGGTCGATTGTCTTATGAGTAACATAATATGGTCCTTTATGAGGTCGTTGAATTCGAACCGTTCCAATGTCATCTTTGACAGCCTGCCCAGACATTGAAGAAAAGGTTTTAGGACAGAAATAAATATACTAACAGTCCATCATTGAAAGGGACAGTAAGTCCCTGCAAGCTGACCTTTACGGACCACGCCATAATCCAATACATTGTCAGTAAATCCGTGGGACTTGTTCTTATGATTTCAGTCAACGAAATCAAAATGTTTTGCAATGAACATGTGATAATTTCTATGGGACTCAGAAGAAGAAATCACAGACGTCTTTGTAAATAACAAAATAAAACTAATTAATGGCATCTGCACAAGTTCGTAACTGGAGTTATCACTCACTCTAATAGAACCCCAAAAAAGTGAGGTAGGTTTGTGAGTTGACAGCCAACAAATTAAAATAGCCATACACCAGTACTTTGAAAAAAAGGCAACCTTTAAACAGATTTAGTTTAAGATTGTAAGTTCAGTCACCGAGGCAAATTCTGTGCAATTCGAACATTACCTAATCCATTAGAAGACAAGTAGTCAGAAAGCTTAAACGGAAAGACCAAAAGAATACCCGTGGATGGTCCAGATAGTCAAATATGACATCTAACAAATCAAAATATAACCTCACCAGTATGTCACGTCATAAAGACTAACAGGCTATTGCACATTTAGCAATGTAGGTTAATTTTGAAACTGAATGTATCTCACCTGTTTTGGAAATTATGTTCCCTTCAATTAGTCCATGAGTGATATTACTAACCTCAACTAGGATAAAAGTATTAAGTACAAATAAGACAACCATACGAGATAGGCCATGGGCATTATTAGAGATTCACAAGCTCGCTCCAAGAATTCTCCTAGCAGATTATAAATCTAGATTACTCGCTATAACCTTACCAGCATTTGAAGGGGCAATCAATGAACAGTATCAGATATTAACACATATCAACTAGGAATAAATCGCAAAAACATCGTTCTAACCATGCATTGGTGGCATAGACACAAAAAGTGACAAAGATGTGATGATTTTAGAACCTGAATCAACATGGGAAACACTCATCATTACACACTCATATGGTTTGACAATTCAATTCATACCACTGATTTAAATCTTTTCCTCATTCCGAAAAGAAACAGCATGATTTGCACACAAAAAAAAAAAATAGCACCAACATACCTCACCAACAACAGTCAACGGCATACCAATAGGAAGAATTCGCTCAGTTCTTTTGACTCCAAGCATCTACACAAAACAACCACCATTATACAAGTTTTCTTCAGAACACATTCTCGGGTGTTTCTCAAAACAAAAGTGTAGGTGTGGATATTGAATACATAAGATACAAAACAAACCTTGAGACCTTGAAGATAATCCAATGTTCCACGTGCAATTGATTGCCCTGATTCCTCAAACTTTTCACTACCAACTGTTAAAACCAAGCCAGTGGCACCTCGTGCCCCTATTACATGTACGCGACCAGTGCCATCATCCTGGTATACATGAGAAGAGGATCATAATATATAACCCTAATAACAACCCAATCTTGAGTGAGTCAGTGTAGATACTAAAGTGTATTACCTAAAGTTATCAACTGGTATGATTTTCATTTCAGATCCAGGAAAATAAAAACAAAACAAGATTCAATATTTTAGCAAATCAAACCCGGGGAGGTGGGGGAGGTTAACGATTTCTCACCAGGTACCAGGGAGCCTCTTCGCATCCAGATAGCATCAAAGCAGAGTCCTGTATCCATGAACCGGCATCATTGTGTTTCAGGAAGTGTTGTTCCGCCTGAAGAAGATATTGGGGGAATGATTGTTAAAAATGAAATAAAACACAATCAACCGCGTTGCTTACAGGGTCTGAAAATTAATTTACTTACTGTTACTTCAACTATTACAGCTTGTAAACCACTATCCTTACAACTGACGGGTGCATCTGAGCCGACTCTTCCAGAAGCAGTAACAAGGAAAGGTAGAACTTTAATGGCAGTATCCAGCAAATCCGCTGAAAAGGTCAAAGAAGAACATTAATTGGGAAAAATCCATGAGTTTGTCCCTGGGTGAGCGGAAAGTTACCCATGACTAGCCTAAGTATTCAACTCCTAACCCCTCCTTGAGGCTACCCCAAGCTTACACCCAGTGAGTAGCAGGACTGCACGTAACCAAGTTTAAGTTGGGCTGTGTTAAGGATATAATAAATTTATCCCTCTCTAACAGCTTAAGCTTTTAGATGAGTTGGTAGTTAATAATCTAATATGGTATCAGAGCAGGCTTCAGATCATGCGTTCGAACCTCACTGCCCACCTAACGATTAAATATTCTGTTTAGCCCCCTTATGAAGGGGAACCTAACTACACATGAGGGGGCGTGTTAAGAAAATAATAAATGTTACGCCTCTCTCTAACAGCTTAAGCTTTTAGATGAATTGGTGGTTAACAATGTAATATGGTATTACCCCTCTCTCTAACAGCTTAAGAGTTGGTGGTTAACAATCTAATAGGGTGAAGCACCAACCACCCTCATCAGCAAAAATAAAGGTCGCTGGAAACACACTAAAAGTCACCTATCAGCTCAACCCAGTATTCAAAAGTTTATGAAACACACTAACACGGCGAACGCCAATGATTACCTAAAGCAGAGTCGGGCAGATGTCACTAACTTACTACGCATGCGCATTTGTTCAGTTAGTCGTTCACTGACAATACCCACCAGCCAAGAAGTACGTTGAAGGTGGTCACAGTCATGGTCATGTTAGCACTAGCATAATAATGGAGTAGTTGTCGACAAAAGCAGCAATCATAACATGATTGCCACTATAAAATGGGAGCGAGAAACGTGACATGATACCCTATACGAGAGCTTATTCAGAAAGAATGATTAACCATGAGGTTGAACTTACTCGACTAAATGCTCAAGGACTCAAGGCTAGTTCTTTTCTAATATTTGTATGACTCACTGGAGTACAATAAATATTCAAGTAAGTCATTCAAAATGAGAACCTAACAGCAATACCAATTCAAATGCAGATTATTAAAAATCATAAAGGTATCAATAATCAAACTATCTTTACCAACATATAGAGTATTGTCTTACCTAAATCTTTCATCTGATTAACTCGAGTAACGGATTTGAGAACCTCTGCATCCCTGCGGAACACGAATACAATTATTCAGTAATTCGAAAACTTAATTTTTTCTACTACTTAACCATTTTGATTTCGAATGGATAAACCTTCCACTGTTCCTCCCGAGGAGATAAAGAGCGGCTGCGCCCAAACAGCAGCTGATACCACCCCAAGGCAGCATCTTTTCTGAACAACTCAGCTAAACCCTAACTTAGAAGAGCAATCGGTAGCAAACATAGAATACGTAATATACGTCTATTAAAAAGCAATAATTTTCACACACGAAAAAAAAAATAGTGAGGAAACACAGAGGAATCAAAATCGAACGGAAAATTGAGATGGTTAAAAGAAAGTTGCAGTGAACAAAGACGTGTTTAGGGCTCAAATGGTACGAGATGAAGCAATGAGACAGGAATGCCAAACGATCTGGAGAAAGGAGGAATTCAGAGAGAGAGGGGAGGAGAAGAATCGGATGCGAGGAGTAGAGGAGAGGGTAAAGAAACTGAGAGAGAGAGAGAGAGAGGTGAAGAGTACTCTAGTGGCGGTTTACAGTGCGTGGCGGTGGAGGGAAGATTGTGAACAAATTCTGTAGCTTTACCAATTGCACTTACCTCGGAAACATAAATACTAGGCTTAAATGCTTTTACATCTTGTTCGTTTGGGTTTTTGGAATCGGGTTTCGAAAACCCTCCCTTCTTCGGTTTCCTAATGGTTTTCTACCCTTTTTTTTTTGAAGAATTTTGAGAACCGATTCTCAAAAACTCATTTGGGTTTTCAACAAGGGTTTTCAAAGGTTTTGAGAACCGATTCTCAAAAACCCTTCCAAACAAGGTTCATCCCTATAAAATAGCTACCGTTTCAATTTCGTCCATATAAAATTCTCTGTTTCAATTTTACCCTTTCACTTTGTGACGAATTTCGAAAGTCCACATATGGATGGAAATTGCATAAGTGGCAAACGGCACGCTTACGTGGACATCTTTTTGACACAGTGGAGGACACGTGGTAGGGCACTCTCTCTCTCCATCCTCTGTTCTCTCACTCATCTCTCAGACTTTCCCATTCTCAAATTTCGTAAAAGAGAAATTTAGTTCGGATCAAAAAATAAAAGAGCAATTTAGGAATTCCAAATCCACCAACAACTCTCCCATCTCTCTCTAAAACCAACATAAAATTCCAATACCCACATTTGTTTCATGTCAAAGAAACTAGTACTGTAATATAAAAATTGATAGACCCAGACGTTTCACACATTCCGCCGGCGTCGCCGACGCAGAGGTCACCATGGCACTCGCCGGTCATCCTCGCTTGTTCCTACTAGAAGCTCTGGGGGTACCTCGAAAACAACGGCGGGACGCCAAATGAGGCGACTCGGACCTCGAGCTCGGCGAAATCGACGATAAAACGAAATTACCCCCGGTGATGGAGGAGAAATTCTAGTGATAATGGCTGGACAAGAGAAACCCACGTTTGTGGCGACTCCGATTTCGAGCAGAGCTTCGTCTTTTGTGAATAATTGTTCGAGTTGTTGTACTAGACTCATCCTTGGTTCCATATTCATAAACACCCATTGATCTGTTTATTTAATTTTTTTTTTCCGATTGGAGATGGTGGGTCTAATTTGCGGATTTTCTCAGATTTTTTGGCCACCGCCGACCACACCGGCGAAGAAGAATAGGATACACCGATGAAAAAGATGATGGTGGTTCGATTACAGACGGACTACATATCTTGCTTTGGCTTACGGCTCAGTTCTGAATACTCACCTCCCATTAACTGTAAAATCTCTTCCCACAAACGCTCAAATGAAGAATCTGTCAACCCCACAAGTATCGAATTGGTACTACAAGCAGCTATATGCCAATAACCCTTCGATTCTATTTCGTCTCTCAATTGGAACCTTTTCTTGCTGTATTTTCTTGGATTTTGTATGTGGGATTCGTTGGAAAATGTCAGGTTTTCTCTGAGAAGATAGAGAGAGAGAAACAGAAAGAGAATTGACGCCCAAAGTAGGTGTGCACCCCACAATGTGGAGGAGAGGGAGAAGTTAATCAGAGGAGAAGTTATTCAGCGGAGTACAGTTGGGGTTGATGGGGGACCCAAGGACATGAGTTGGCTTTCCACGTAACTTTCCGTTAGTCCACGTCACCTTTTTCCGTCACCTATTGGATGGAAGGGTAACATTGAAATCGTCAATTTTTACAAGGACGAAATTGAAATTAAAATATTTACAAGGACGATTTTGAAACTCGTAGCATTTTTCAGGGACCAAAATAACAGATAAGCCTAAATACTACATAGTACATAGTAAGAATTAGAGAATTGTTATTGGCACTCCACTTTTCTCTATTAGTACTTCTTTTTTTGTCTCTATAGTAAGAATTAGGAAATTGTTATTGGCACTCCACTTTTCTCTATTAGTACTTCCTTTTTGTCTTTATTCATAAAGTGTAAGGGTAATTTTACCTAATAAAAAAAAGAGTGTCAATAGAGAAAAGTGGAATGTCAATATCAATTCCCAATAATTATCCAATATCGGCACCTTTTTTCCCCACGGTTTAGATGGCCGGTCAGTTTACACGCACTCCGATTAAAAAAAAAATTTCGATTCGATAAAAACAGGTCATCAACATCGTAGTAAGAATTCACAAATTTCTCTCTTAGACTCTTACTATTTGGCTCAAGATGTTGCCAAGTCTTGAACATGTTTGAATCACAACACTTCTCTTCTCTCCTGGGGTGGACGCGGGATTTTTCTATCAGTGGAGTCAAGAATCTACAAATGTTGGACCTATTTCATTTTTGGGGCAAGATCTAGTGAATCGAGCGTAGGGTCTTGGGGCAAAATTACCAAAATATCCAAAAATATATATGTACACATCTGTAGCTAGGAAATTTTAATCCAAAGGGGTCAATTGACCCCCCTTGCCTCTTCTTGGGTCCACCCCTGCTTCTCTCCAATGGCGTGATGAAGGTGTAAATGTGCAGGTGCATTAGGATAATGCATCCGGCATAATACCTTGAGTGGTCCTTCAGTCACCCGTCACCATGAGCGCATCGATGCTGAGTGGCTTTTCAGTTTTTTTTTTCTTTCTATTTTTTGTATTTCAGACCGGCAGTGTCTATAGATGACACTCAAAAAGTTTTCAAATGTATCATGTTATGTATATTCAATATAGATCTCGTTTGACAGTTCTCGGTGATATTTATTGAACCAAGTTTCCAAAATTGTGAACAACATTATAGATGAAAGATATAAGTAATAAAATGACACACATACACGTAAATGGACAAGAAATTAGGGATGGAGGGAGTAATACTTATATAGTTCTTCATTCAATAAAAATCAAATTTTAAAAGAGACTTTCTAAAAATTCTTATTCATTCGTGGGGGGTGCAAGGGGGGTGTTTTGGCCCCTGCATTGCGCAACCCCCCCAACACACACACACACACACACACACACACACACACACTTTTCTTCATATTTTTAGTATATATATATATTTTTTGTAGGGTCCCCACAAATTAGGCAAAAATTGCAATCTTGCATCCGCCGGTATTTGCATCATCTACGTACTTAACTATCCATAATAAATTAGTAACCGAACCAAAGTTTAAGTTAAGCTCTCTCTTAATTGGTCTTTTCTTCTAGTATATACTTAACTCCTATTGCTCTTCTTATTTAATCTTTCAATAATAAATTGATAAAATGTGTTGTTTTGTTTTGTTTTCTAAATGGGTCCGCTGGAAGTAAGAGGTGTAAATAAGCCGAGCCAAGTTTTGTAGAGCTTGAACTCGACCTTGGCTCATTCGTAAACGGGCCTCTTTCAACGAGCCAAGCCTATATAAAAGTGGCGAGACCGAGCTCTACTGAGCTCGTTTACTAAACAACCCTAAAACTCAAACTCTATTACTAAACGAGCCAAGCCACCAACTGCTTGCGAGCAGCTTGTTTCATTTGCAGCCCTAGCTGAAAGTTGCAAGAACTATATCTTCATAAAAACGATAGTACAACACACTGTGCTGGAGAGTTGGAAAAGTATTCTGTTTGGCATAGATATTATAGCTAGGCATATTGCTTGGAGAGTTGGTGATGGGTCTACCATTAGTCTTTTCCATGACAAGTAGATTCCTGAATTGGATAAGCCTCTTGGCCATCTCATTCCATACAATGGCTCGGATAATTTTAAGGTGTCTTTTCTTCTGGATGAGGGACCAAATGGAAAAGTCTGGAATGTGGATAAAGTTAAGGAGATAATTTCGAATTTTCTTGTTTCATAAGTTCTAGCTATTCCACTGCCTGTTACCAACTGCTCGGACTAACTCATTTGGCCTTTCACTAATTCAGGAAAATACAACACTATATCAAGATACAGATCTCTATATGACCGGCAAAGATCATCTCAGCCCTCTTCTGTAATGGTTATAATGTTTGGAATTTGGTCTGGAATCTTGATCTTCCCGAACGCATAAAGGTTTTTATATGGAAATGCCTCAAAGGGATTCTACGAGTTCAGAAAAATGTTGCTACCCGATTGCATCATATTTCTGCAACTGGTCCCCCACGTGGAGACGTGGAGAAGTCCATTAAGCACTTGTTCTGCCTTTGCCCGCATTCTATTTTCAGTATGGGATGCTAGCGATTTTCTGAGTTTTTCTCCTGGGTTCTCTCAGTACCTACCTTTCTCTAACTGGCTGCTAAGTTGGATTATTCAGTTTCATAAGGATAAGCGGAAAATTCTCCTATTTTATCTCTATCCTCTGGGCTATTTGAAAGAATAGAAATCGTGTGGTTTTCTCGGACTTGCCATTCAATGTGGCTACTACTATTAGCATGGCTAAGGACTTTACTCAATAGTTTCTTCGCGCTTCTAATTGGCTTTCCAAATCCAAATCAGTAACTTCTCAAACTATATCCTCAAATGCCAACAACCCTTCGTTTGTTATTAAGCATTGTCTTGCCTCTGACTCGGTTCGCCGTGCCTGCCATCTTCATGTAGATGGTGCTTGGAAAGAGGCTAAAGCTTGGTGTGGCTTGTGGTTTATGGCTAGTCTTCCTAATGGGATCCTTATTGCGAAGCTGGCCTTATCTTCATATAGCTCGACGCCTCTTCAAGCGGGAATTCAAGCTTTTATGAAGCTATTAAATGAGCTTTAAAAAATAACTATAATGAGGTTTATGTTTTTTTTGATTGTTTTAATGCTATTATGCAGATAACAGAGAGGGTTGAGTGTCATCATCATGACACGTTCTTGTTGCGCAACCTGGTAGCGGAGGTTTCAAAACTGTCTTTTTGTAGGATTTCGAAGGTTGCACAGTATGTCCAGCGAACTCACTTACTTACTAAGCATGCTCTAGCTTATTTTGTTTCTCACCCAAACACCGGTGATGGATTTGCTGTTCAACCCGTTAATTAATGTTGTTTAGCTTTGTTGTTTTTATCTTGGGATGTTATTGTTATTTTGAGATACGTTGTATGTTTGGTTTATCTAATGAAATTTCTTCTTATTTCTCAAACAAAAAAAAAAAAAAACTGTGTCGAAAAGGGAGTTTTATTCTCTAAAAAGGAAAATTATACCGTCAGCCCAATGGACAAACAATAAGAGTGTTTTTGACGTATAAAAGTGTATTTTTTCCCGATAAAAGTGTTTGCAGAGCGTTTTTACCGGTAATTTTTATCGACCGCCGATTGAGTCGACAATAGAAGAGAGTGTTCTAAAAATGATAAAACCACGTACACTCCACGTACATCCATCGGAGCTCAACTGGCCTTGTCACCTACCAACACAATTACATCACTTCCCGGCGCGCAATATAACCGTTAGACCCGAACGCAAAGCACCCGCACGTTCGAGTCGTTCGACAGCTCACAGCTGTCACCTATAAAAACTTCTCTCAAGCTACTTCCTTGACCAGTCGCTCCTCTCTCTCTCTCTCTTCGACACGAACCTCTAGAAACCCGCCTTTGATCCTCCCAGAATCTTTCACTCACCACAAACCCTAGATTTCCTCACCCCCTGCAAATCTACTTTTACACCTCCCGCTACCCCACAAACCTAATTTCAAATTCCAAAAACCAGTCCAATTCCATTCAACTCCTTCTACAAACCCTAGATCTGATCAAAAATTCATTTCAATTGTCAATTCATTGGAATTACAAAGCACAATTTTTGTTTCACCAATCGTGCATGGGCATGGGTAAGGTTTACAGAGAAACCTCCTCGCCGTCTCATCTAGCGTGTCCCACCAACTCAACTACCACATCACCACCAGCGATCACGACTTCAACGGCGGTAACGGAAACCATTAACGGGTCTCACGAGTTCAAGATAACGGGGTACACGCTGTCGAAGGGGATAGGGATTGGGAAGTACGTGGCTTCCGATACCTTTATCGTCGGCGGCCACTCGTGGGCGATCTACTTTTACCCCGACGGTAAAAGTGTTGAAGACAATGCGGAGTACGTGTCGTTGTTTATTGCGTTGGCGAGCGAAGGGACGGATGTGAGGGCGTTGTTTGAGTTGACGCTTTTGGATCAGAGTGGGAAGGAGAGGCACAAGGTTCATAGCCATTTTGGGAGGCCGTTGGAGGGTGGGCCGTACAGTCTCAAGTATCGGGGAAGCATGTGGTAATTGTTTTCTTATTTTGGGTTTTTTTTTCTTCCATTTATTGCGTTTTTGTTTTTTCATTTGTTGTTGTTGATTGTATTGTTTTAAAGGTCGTTCAAAAATTTTGAGAAAAAAAAAAACCATTTCATTTTGAAGGGGCAAAATTATTTAGTGCGCACCACCACGTGGTTTCCACCACGTCCACCCATGCCCTAGGCCTAATCGTCAAGCAAGTGGTGCCCTGTATAATTTTATGATTAAACAGTAATAGTAGTGGAAGAATATGTTTATATAACGATTTTAGTCCATATTGAACAATAAACACAAAATTTGAAAAAGTGGTATCAGGTATTGGCTTTGGCTTAGTATTGGTGAGAATATGTTAATACCACTGTGCCAAATTATGACACTGGCAAAAGAGGAGTAGCAGCTTTTCTACTTAATTTAACTGCTCTGTTCATAAAACAAAAACAATACCAAACATTAATACTCAATATTCAATGTTTAGAAATACATTCGTATCCAAATATCTGTGTCCCAAATATTTTCAAAAGTCCGAAAGATGTTGTGTATCCAAATGAATGAAAAGTGCAAAGGAACGAGAACATAGAAAAAGGAAGTAGGATTGTTTATAGAACCAGAGATGAAACTTTCATCAACAAAAACAATAATTACGAGTTCTACTTCTCTTCCCATGTACGAATCTAAACAAAAACAATAATCCTAAGATAAATACGGAAGACCATATTATTATTGAAACATATAAGACTGGATAGATCTATCATGGCATCAATGTACGTGTTTAAAAAGGTGTTCAAAAAGATGTCCTGGAGCACCCGGATCCCACTAGCCACTATGAGCACAACTACGCCAAATTGCAAACACTGAGCATAACCATAATAACAAAATGGGATTTTTCATCTGCTTTACTCAATTTTTATAAGAAGATTTATTGAGTTCTTTTTCAAAATACATGGTTGAGACTTGAGAGATATACTACATCTCTCAAAAAGATGTGAATTTCAGTATTTCATACCTCTCCAAAACTTGTCTAATTTTTCAATTATACTATTTTCTATTTGAATGGCAATTTAAAATCTGTTATTAGTGAGATAAACCTTATTTGATATATCTCAATTAATCATAGAACATAGATAACTTTATTTTGTTTGGGTTGGAGTGAGTTGTTTCAATCACCGAGAGGCTGGAGTGAGTTGTTTTTATTTTGTTTGGGCTCATTTCTATTGTGTGTTGGGGCTTACGTGGGCTAATATTTGAAAACTAAGTTGGGCTCTATTAAGTGTCTAGTGATGTGAGATGGGTGCCTTGCCTTTTAATTTTTTTTTTGGGCCTTTTCTATTTTTCCTATTGGGTCAAGAAAGACCCCTAGTCAAACTTAATATAAAAAATTATGAGAGTGCCCCTAAGGCTTTGGCAGGCTCTGCGTCCACCACGGCTAGGGCTGCTTGTGGATCGGGCTCATTAAGGGCTCGGCCTGGCCGGACTCAACAACACTATGAAGCTCGGCTCATTTGTATAGGCTTGGCTCGTTTACAGAGACTTGTTTAGTAAGTGAACCCGGGCTCTGTAAATGAGCCAAGCTTTAGGCTAAGTGTATGGGTCCCATCACAGTTTTGGGTAGTTAAAAGGCTGGGTGCCCCAGGGGCACTGGATAATCTCTCATTGAAGGGGTTACTTGGGTTGGTTTGTTCAGGTCCATTAAATGAACCAAGGACATAATGACTTTGATTTTTTTGATGCTGCAGGGGGTATAAGAGGTTTTTCAAAAGAACTCTTTTAGAGACATCAGACTACCTGAAAGATGATTGCCTTTCAGTCCAATGTAGTGTTGGTGTTGTCAGGTCATACACAGAAGGCCCTAAAATCTACTCTATACCGGTACCCCCATCTGATATTGGTCAGCATTTTGGGAAGCTACTAGAAAGTGGAAAGGGGACAGATGCTAACTTTGAAGTTAACGGTGAAATCTTTAATGCTCACAAGGTTGTACTTGCAGTTCGCTCACCAGTTTTCAGGGCTCAACTCTTTGGCCCAATGAAGGATATTAATACGCAGTGCATAAAAGTGGAAGACATGGAAGCTCCAGTTTTTAAGGTTCAGTATATTCCCTCTCCTTTGTCTCTGGTTATCAAATGATGTGGGTTCGTATATGGCACAATGACTGTTTTATTGCTTATTATGCAACTATGGCGCTTAACAGTAAAACTAGGGGAGAAATTGGAAGTGCTTTTTGGTAGAAAGTTCATTGACCATGAAGGACATTCAGAAGGAATTTGAGTATTTGACGCAATTGCCTTGGAATTGAGAATTCCCTAAGTTCTGTCTCTTGCTTGGGTGTTCCAAATTCCAATGGCACAGCATGACCGTGTTTGAACTGGGAAGCACATAAAAAGATGCTCTATCATAAGTTGCTATTATCAGTGGACTCTTATTCGGGAGGGGCATCAAGATGTATTTCAAACTATTTATCCACTTCCACTGTTTCAGTTAGCCTTTCGTTTGCTTCGAAATGATTGGAGCATTGCCTTGCTTATTTTTTGTGCTTCTGGGCTTTGCAGGCTTTATTACACTTTATATACTGGGATGCGTTGCCCAACATGGAAGAACTTACTGGTTCAAGCTTGAAATGGGCTTTTACTTTGATGTCTCAGCATCTGCTTGCTGCTGCTGATCGGTATGGTTTGGAGAGGCTCAGGTTGCTCTGCGAGGCTAATCTTTGCGAGGATGTTGCCATAAACACTGTGGCAACGACATTAGCTCTGGCGGAGCAGCATCGTTGTTCCCATTTGAAGTCCGTGTGTCTAAAGTTTGTTGCCATGCCTGAAAATCTCAGAGGTGAAATCCGTTCTTAAAAGTGTTCTTTTCTTCTTATCTTTCCATCTGGAATTTGGGTGGGATTTTATTTACTTGTTTATGTGATTACGTTCCGGTGAGTTTGTTGTGCAAGGAATGGCTGAAACAGATTGTTGTGGGCAATCTAGTCTTTGAAAGTGAGTCTACACCGGTTGATACAAAAGTTCATTATTATATGTCCAATTTTCCATACTTTCATCTCCAGCTGTTTATGTTTCCCCCGGCGATGACATATCTAGAAGTGTGTTTAAGCCATTTTAGACTATTCGTCCATTCACTGGTTAACCTATCTAGGGAAAATGTTTGTCTAATAGCTGTTAGCTGCAGTTCCAGCACACCAGCTGCATGCACATGTTGTTTATATGAGTGATAATGTGTGTGAAATTCTCGTACTAAATGTTTACAGTAAAAGATTTTCTACCCCTTTTTTGCCTGGCAATTATCTTTGGCGGGATAATCAGCTCTTAAGAAGTGGTTATCCTCAGCTGCACTGACTGCATGGTCATCGTGTTTATTTGAAAAGATAATGTGTAAAATCCTCATCTTATTGTTTTAAGTTCAAGATTTCTCCCCCCATCACCATTCAATTATCACTGCCCAGAAAATCAGTTGTTAGTACGATGTGTTTATCCTCAGCTGCATTTGTTTGTTAATTTGCACCCCGTCCCCCCTTCTTCCTCCTTGTTAAGGGTTGATCACGTTAAATTTTGTTTGCCCATGAAAATATTTCAGAGATCTCGTGCGTGTTACTTATCTAGTCAAGCCTGTTCCTTTTCATTTTGTTCTTCTTAGCGGTGATGCAGACAGACGGATTTGAATACTTGAAGGAAAGTTGTCCCTCTGTCCTGACTGAACTCTTGGAGTACGTTGCTAGGATCAGCGAGCACTCTGCGATTGGCAGCAGCCATGGGAATGAGGCTTTCCTAGATGGCAGTGACTTCAACGGTAGACGTGTGAAGCAAAGACTACAGTGAAAATTTTGCTTTGTACGCCTCTTCAGTTGCTCAAGAGATGGAAGATTTTTGCAGAAAGCTCGTCTATGGTTCAGAGACATTTTCCAGTTTTCCGCTTAACACTGTCATAGTTGTAGATTTAGGGTTCACTCATTGGTTGTCTTGTACCGCGAAGGTCTCTTCTTCTTGTTATAGTTTGCATTATCCATGTCTTTCTTCTCACCATCTGCCTTGTGTTACTGGTTTGTGTATGGGTTTGCTTCTGTTGTAATTCTGGCTACATTTTCATTCAGAAACTAATACGAGTAATTAACAGGTCATACAACTGTGCACTTGCTCTTTTCGCTGATCTGAATTCTGGATATGAACGACTCCATTTAACTGTGTGTTTCCCGCCGTCGAACGATGTATGAAACAGTTCATTCTGTAGTTTATGAAGTATTTTTAACTAATGAAGATTTTTGGTTTCTTGAATATTTGCCTAATTAAGTTGACATAAAAGTACGTACATCTCTACTTGTGAGAAAAGAAAGAGTTGTCACGATATCAAAAAGAAGGCATTCAAACAATCATGAGCCCACATTTAATTTGTTTTTCAGAGACATTATTGTTAGTGGAATTAGATGTAGGTCCCTGCGAAAATGGTATTAAAACTTTTATTTATTTCAGTACACTTTCTTTTTGTCCTTATTCATCCAAAACAATCAACTATAATCACAATTCACACATTAACTTCTTCTTTTGTTTTCTCTTTGAACAAAAATTAAAATTGACTAAAATTGACTAAAAAAGGGCCAAAAAATTGCACTCCCTTTTTAGTCAATTTTTAAGGTCAAACAAAATCTCAGGGAAACATGGATAACTTTCTCATTCCAGTTCAAAGTTAAGGGAGTGCAAATTTATTCATCCTCATATAATGAGGGTGAATAAAATCCTCACATTGATTGGTTGAAATGGTATGTGGTTCACAATATTTTTTGTATAGGATCCACAGGATCAATTCTTTTTTTGGTAAGCATAACATCACTTTGTAGTAAGATCAAGTCAAGAGGCATATGTATCCAATAACGAAGTTAAGGTGGTGTAAGTTAGAAATTGTCAAAGTACAGGGGGGGTGTAAGTAAAACTTCCCCTAAAAATTAGAGAGAACAATTTCCCGCAACCAAACACGCCGTTCTTTGAATAAGGCCACTTTCCAGCGTCGCAGAGACCAATTACATACGCCGCCTTGCAATCTAGTAGTAGTTCGAAGCTTTGGACTCTCGGAGTTGATCCAAAGAGAGCAAAAGGGGGCAGAAAATTACTTCGCAACAATGGTGATTTTTCTTCCTTTTCATCTTTTCAGATCTTTATATCAAATCCTTTCTGGGTTTAGCCAATTTTGGCCTTAACTTGTTTGTGGCGCACCTCTAAAAATTTACGAGCTTTTTTCCTTTTCCGTTCTAGTTTCTTCGATTTGCTTGCAATTTTTGGGTTTATTTTCCAAGAATCGCAATCTTTTGTCGATTTCATCATCTGGGTTTGTTTGGTTTCAGTTGTTCTTCTCGTATTTCAAGGACTTAGTGGGCAGAGAAGTGACTGTTGAACTGAAGAACGATCTAGCCATTCGTGGCACTCTGCATTCTGTTGACCAGTATCTCAATATCAAGCTTGAGAACACTAGGGTTGTCGATCAAGACAAGTATCCCCACATGGTAACTCTATCTAATGCTTTTGTATTATTGGGTTCTTTTTTTCCTGTATTTTTGTTTTTGTTTTCGAGAGTGATATATGCGTTCCAAAGGTTTTTTTTTTTTTTTAGAGTAAGGTACCTGGGCGTACAATTTTGGCTTTTAGGGTTTAAGGTTGCCATGTAATTGAAAACCTAGGGTTTGGATTAATTTATCTTACTGTTTCGAATGTGCGTGATGGGATCATAGTTCAAGATTCCCTTTGGATTGTAAGAAAGGGAGGGAAAAGAAAGGATTGTTGTTTCTCACCCTAAGTGATGAGATTTGGTGTGGAACGAAATGGGCCAACAAAGATTCATCTTTTTCAGCTATGACGAAGCGGAAGTGGAGACTGCCAGCTTGAGTGCTTCTTTATGTCTCATTCTTTCTCATGTCTATTTGTATTCAAAATAAGTTGAAGGATTTGAACTTTCTTTTCTTTTCTCACCCTTTTTTTTTTGGTGTAAGATACTTTTGGCGTGCAATTTTGGCTATTAGGGTTTAAGGTTGTCATGAATGTAATTGAACACGTAGGTGTTGGATTGATTTATCTTGATATTTTGAATTTTTGGACTTGGGCCTGATGGGAATATGGCCTGATAGTTCAGGAATCAGGATTTATTAGGGCTTTTGCTGTTCATGATGTTGGTGACTGTTGCAGTGTTGGGATAGCATGGGTACTTATTGGTTGTTCTTTGAAATCTTGGGTTTAGTGTTTATGTTACGTTCACACGTTTTACATAGCTTGCTTTGATCTCTTGTCTGGGGTGCTGTCTGCTTTTTACGAGAATTGATGGATGATCTTCAAGGTTTTATAGGTGCCCTCAAAGTTGAAGGGTAAATTCTACCATATTCGTGACAAGATGAACCATATTATATGGCTCAAAGTATTGGGCTATTGCGAAACAATATGTGAATAAGATGAGTGTAGTTGAAATGCAAATGGTGAGATGGATGTTTGGTAAGACTTTGCGAGGTAGAATTAGAAACGAAAATCTACGCAAGATAGTAGGGGAAGCACAGACAGAAGATAAGATGAGTGATAACATAATTAGATTGTTTGGACATGTCTATCATTTATTGGTAGATGTGGTAGTTAGGAGTGATACGGTGGAGGGTAGGATAGCACGGAACACAATGATATTGACGAGAAAACGGATTCATGTAGCCGATCTAAGTGATTAGGACTTCAAAGGCCCGGTTTGGTTTTAGGACTGTGAATGAGAAATCTTGCTTCTTCAAAATCTTATTACGAGCTCCGATTTTTCCTAGAAGTGATGAATGCAGGACTATTTTTGCAATATCAACGACAATTAAAGTCCAATCTGATCTAATATGGGAGGCATGATTAAGGTAGAGGCTAGACGTTTGGTGTTATTGACATCTAGTATCACAATATTTAAAGATGCTGTGTTTATTTGATTTTTTATCTTTCTTACTTTTAGTACCTTGAAAAAATTTATTGTGCTTCTTGATTCGAAGGGTTTGCATGTAATTGTGACAAATTCAAAATTTGTTTCACGTCACTTTCACCCTTATTTTATCTTGGATCTTGGATTTTCTCTAATTTTATACTGGTAGCACAGCAGTGATCTTTATTTAGTTTTATCATTAAATATGCAAATGATATTCTGGGAGAATGATGTTGTCTTAAAGACACAGAGATTTCAATTCTCTTTCCTCTCTGTACCCTGAATACCCTAAGACACAGGCAATTAAAAGACAATAACAGTTATTTGAAAACTCTTAGAAAATTTGGCAGTAATCAAAGATAAATTGAAAGAAAACATTGATTTTTGATGTGGGGGTTGTGTGGGGCGAGGGACTTGTAGCTTCAATGCACTAAATTCAAATTCAAAAAACAAAATTCGCGCATTGCGCCTTCATATAGATGTGCATGTTGCACGCGTACAATGAGGTATCTGCGACTGTTGTTTTAGCTGTTTGGCCGACTGCTACTGAAGTTGTGCACGTCGTTGCTTTTGCATTTGCTTCATCTCAAGTCTTTCGTTTTGCTTCATCTCATATCTTTTGTTTTCCTTCATCTTCCTTGTTTTATGCAAAACTGCTGCTGCGTAACGCTCTCTTTTGGCCACGTGGCAGCTGTCAGTGAGGAACTGTTTTATCAGAGGATCTGTGGTGAGGTATGTCCAGTTACCTTCGGATGGAGTTGACATTGAACTGCTTCATGATGCCACGAGAAGAGAAGCTCGTGGCGGCTGAAATTCTACAGTGAAGAATCCTCTGTAATTTTCATTTCAAGTTGAGATGTATTTGTAGTATTTGTTTCTGGTTTTGGATAAACTTGGCCTTTTGCATTTCCAATGGCTTGAAGTTATACATTAGGTACTTTCAAGTTGCTCTGTGTGTGTGTTGAACTTAAGAAATTCATCAACCTGATAGGTTTCTTTGTTCTTATTTCCTTCTGCATGCCATTTACAAATAGATTCCATGACTCCTTGCCCATCTGCTTACGGGCAAACAAAGATTGTTTTCGTAAGTTACATCTTGAATCTGGGGCCTTTTTTTTTTTGGCTACGTTCGCCAATTGGTTCTCTCTCTTCCAGCAGAAAAAAGAAACGAAAACCAAATGGTCCTCTGTATCTCAAACCCTAAACCTACTGTATCCGCAGCTATTATATTAGCAAAAACCCAAGCCTACTATACTTCATGCGAAACACACGATGACCCCAGCACATGGACAGTAGCTTCGCTTGAGATTCCTGGATACGATGTCAGGTAAATGAACCACCGGAGAGTTTTTTTATTTTTTTTGCCATTCGATATACATTAATGGGTGGTTAGCGGGGGAGTTAGTGAGTTAGTCCAAAGGAGGTCTAGAAGCTATTCATAGCCCTAGATCCCAAACGCCTCCGCCGAGGCTCGAACCCTGGTCTTACTTGCTGGAGAACCAAGAGATAACCGCTAGGCTACTAGCCCTTGGTTAACCACCTGAGAGTTACTCGACAGATTTTCGATGCTTCACTCAAGAAATCGACAGATTTTCGATGCTTCACTCAAGAAATCAGACAGATGCACCGGCGAAAAATCCGATGCATGTGACCTGAAGGAGATAACTATTTCCTTCCCAAATGGGTTTGATGCACATCACGGTGTAACTCTCAAGCAACCACCCGATCAACCGGAGAAGTATCCTCTTGGAAAATCACAAGAATATGTAAATATTTACCAACTACTATGATGGTTTACACTTCCGGATACGCAGTATAACAGTATGAGATCTACCTTATCAAAGATATGAAGGCTTGTTAAATGTGATCAAATGCTTAAAAGTTTTTTGAAATGGGTTTTTTACCATCCACACTCCTCTTTTAGTTTTTACTCATGTGAATTTACTACGTTATCCCCAGATGTGTGAAAAGTATACCGATGAGAGGGATGGTAAAAAGGGAGTGCCAAAATCACTACCAATAGACTACGCAAACTGATGTTGGCACCCCCCAAATTGTTAATGGGAACTCTAAAAAAGGACTGCCGATATGAGATAGGGATTGGTATTGGCACTACCCTTTTGGAGTGCCATTAACAATTTGGGGAGTGCCAATATCAATTTTCTAGACTAAAAACATAAAGGAAAATGCTAAGTACACAGAAAATCTACCCAGAAAATCTCCAGAAAAGTGTAATCAGTGACCCAGATTCATTTGGGAGTTAATCTGGGCCACTAATTATAATTTTCTGAATACTTTCTGGATAGATTTTTGGTGTATATAGCAGTGCTCCAATATAAATATGAGCTTTCCTTATGGTTAGGATATGCATTTATTGTATAAAGCGTGGAAGATTGCCTCTACTGTTTTTAAAAGGAAGATTCTTAGATTTGAGAGATGTATTTAATTTTGGAAAGGATTTCATTACCTTTTCTGGATAATACTTCTTACTCGTGCTTAAATACCAATATGGAGAAACAAAATAACTTCATTCTTGAGAAAAATTGTTATTGATCACTCTTAGCAAACTTCCCCACAGGTTGAAGGAAAAAGATAAATAACCTGTTTGGTTCTTCCTTATCTAGCCATTTTCTCATGGACCCTCGCGCAATTTATCCGGTATTTATTTTCTATTAATTTTGCTTACGTTTTACATGTTGACAATCTTTTTCTGGTTCTTCCTTATCTAGCCATTTTCTCATGGACCCTCGCGCTATTTATCCGGTATTCATTTTCTAGTAATTTTGCTAACGTTTAACATGTTGACAATCTTTTTCTTTTGGGTTTTGTCTTTTTAATGTTTTCTCTTGGATTGTGTTATTGCAGACCTGTGTTTTGAAAGTGAATCTTGGTTGTTGCCAGAGATGTGTGGTTAACTTGAAGAAATTGCTGTCCTCTATTGAGGGTACTCTTCTCATGATCTCTCTCTTATTTCGTTTAGATATAGGTTTTCCACCAGATTTTAGCTTCAGCTTGTCAGAAATAACATAGTCGTAGCTTTAACAAGGCGTCCAGACCAACTTTCTCGCACCTTGACAAATTTCAAAACCACGAATTTAATGACAAGACAAATACCAGTGATATCAAGGGTATTTTTGCTAGTTGCGCGTGTCGAACTGGCGTGTTTGAGGCTCTGAGAGTAAACCCACACAATAGCTTCCACACTGCAAAAACATATTCCTTTCAACCCAAAGGAGTTTCTGCTAGAAAATATATACCACACATTACCAAAACTTCCCCACCAAGCATCCACTTTCAAAATTATCCAAAACCTTTACATTCCCGCCTTTGCTTTGGCCTTTACTTTACCACTATATTTTGTCGTATAGAATGGACACGTGTACACCACTATCTAAAGATGAATCAAATGTACCATCAACAGCACACTCCATTCACATTGTGGGACCGGGTGTAACTTCCTTTAACCATTCATTTTACACGTGTCCTTTTTCTTTAAATGGACGATTGACACAGAGTTACAGATATTGAGAAAAAAATCGATTCAAATGACCCGATAAAACCAGTAAAACAAAAGGGAGAAAAAAAAACTAGGCTCTGCCCATTTTGATTACAACGTAGTTATTTACTTTGATTATTTTCACAATTTCCAGGAGTGTACAGATTCGAAATTAATGAAGAAAAGGGGCTGGTGACAGTATCAGGAGTAGCACATCCTCAACTACTGATAGAGAAGATCAGACAAAAGAAAAAGAAAGCAGTGTTGGTGTCCTTTGAGAAGCCGACTCCGAATGAGAAACCTTCTCCAAATGCAAAAACCAACGATTCCAACGGCAAGGAAAACAAGAACAATGGCAATTTTTTCAATTCCAATACCAAGGAAAACAAGAAACATGGCCATGGTGATCAAAAGGGAAAGGAAAAGGACTTTTTCTGCGGCCATGAACCTGACCCACATGAGCTTGAAGCGTATGTGGCACCAAAACCATCTCTACTTGATACATGCAGGGATCCCTATTGCAAAGACCACCACAAGAAACCCGTCATCATACGTGCCACTGACAATATGCCAATGGTTAAGTTTCAGCCGCCTCTGAATCGCCCCCAATTCCTCCCTCCTCATCTTCTTCCTCCCGGACTCCTCCCTCGTCCTCCAGTCCCACACTATCCACACTACCACAGAGAGGAGTATCCGGAAGATCACCTGGTTGGCATGCAACACATACAGCCGATTGCGTATGACAGGCCACTACCTCAATTTGACCCATGGTATCGTCAGAGGCCACCACCTCAAAGTGACCCATGGAGTTATCAGAGGCCGCCACCGCCTCTACCACCACATTATGGTTTTCTTGGGGCCAGGCATGCATATACTGGCCACTAGTGATTGCCATATACGGATTTCTGAATTTCTAACAAGCTTGGTCACTTATTATCTGTGGATTCAAGCTTGAGGACATCCACTCTGTCCATTTATTTTTTAGTGTTAGGTCTGTACTCTATACCAATTCTATCCCATCAACGGGTACCAACTTGACGGACCTTTCTTTGAGTTACTTGTAATACGTGTCATCAAACCATACTTGACAGGATGCGTATTCGATGATCCATTCGATACATGAATTAATCGATTTCAACTTGATCTGTGTGCTTCTACTTGCAAAAGATACTTGGATTTTATTTTTTGCTTAAATTCATGTATTATATGGTGGATTGGAGATAAAGCTAAGGCCTGTATCCACATCTCTTGTCACAGGCATACGTAATACCCTATATGCTCATCACCGATTCATGTCTGAAGTTTTCTTACTATAATAAAATTCAAAATACTAGTTTCTTGGATGTAATCTCAGTCTTTTAGGACTGTCACCGAGGATCTACGAGTTGGAATTCAATAATTCAATTCACAAGCCAATTCCTATATCGACAATGATAATGAAACAAAACTTAGACATGGATGTCAGTTGTAAATGTCCTGAACATTTCCAGATTATATTAGCATTAGCACAATGAAATTCCAACAGAAGATGATCTTGAAGTGAAAATGGTAACATTTTTCAGGCAATGTCACACACAATATACTTGTACTTGCAAGATTCCGCATAAGCACACTGGAATGATGAAGCCGTATACTTTGTACAGTTTACTTGCAAGGCGCAGCATAAAACAAATTGCAAGTAAAGATGAATACTCACAAAGACCTACAAATTATGTGGAGCAAAAGTAGTACAGGTATGTCATTTGAAAATAGAAGTGTAGCAGTCTCACATTCGGGCTCTTCACTTATTCACTGCTAACAGTAATAGCATGACAATCAGATACTGCCCCCTGCAAGTACCAGAATCCTTCCCTTTACTTGAGCTACTCAACAAACCAATCTAACATATTTTGATGGGCTTCTTCAGCACATTTGACAGCCTTTTCATCTTTGACATTGTACCTGACTGTCCATCCATGAGAAGTGCCGGGAAATATCTTCACATAACCATTCAACTGTAGCACCACCATTAAGTGGTGAAGTTAGCAACTATCCAACAGTACTCACGGAAAAACAGGCAACACAATCAATGATTAAAATTACCAAACATGTATGAAAACAATACGAAACGTCAAGAATGCTGTTTGGGGATTGATGCTTGTTTAGAGAATCTATTGCAAATATCCACAAGACACGCCAACGGTTCGCAGGGCTTGGAATCAAGTATGCAAAACAGGGAATCTAACATACCTCAGCTTCAGAGGATAGAACATCCTCAAATTCCTTGAGAAGCTCTGGTGGAGAGATTCTGTCAACTTCAGCTCCCACTATAGCAATAGGAGCTTTCAACTCTAAAAAAGAGATGGTGATTTGCAGCTGTTAAATCAGTCACAATGATGTGATGAATACAGGCAAAAAATCTCTCTGAAAAATCCAAACAGTTAAGAGTATGGGGACTCCTGTCTATTGTAACAGAATCACAAGAATCAGGTTAATTGAACCCGTTCCACTGAGGAGATCTTTGGGCTTTCTGGGCTTTTTTGACTTCCAATGCTTTTCAATGCAAGCCATTCTCTTCACATACATCGACTAAAAAGCCCAAAAAGCCAAAATACCAAAGTGAAAAATATGTGCAACTTCTAAAACCTAGTGTGGTTTGGTCATTAACTTCATTAAGAAGAATGCAAATAAGAGACGAAAACATACTTCCTGTTCCATGTCATTACTGGAGATTCCAAAGAAATGACATCATAGGCAAATTCTCCACAGGCTTAGGGCAAGAAAGGAACATTTCTGTCAGCTTTTGTTCAATAAAGTTTTTAACATACTTAAAGAGGCTACGAGAATCAGGAGATGCACGTATCGGGTGCAACTATAACACTGTCTTATGTAATTTAACTGAGCGATCTGCTCTTCCACCAAACCAACCAAGTAAATGCCCACCCCTTCCCATTAGGAACTTCCCTTTGTTCATTGACTGTGGTCCAAATGTCCTCTACTCCAAATCAAACCAAGGCAAGGCATACATAGTTTCTAGTAAAAAGAATATGTTGAGGAAGTAGGTACCCTTAATATCGTCCACCTTGACAAGTGAAGGGTGCAGCAATACCGCAGCTTGAATGTAATCGGACTTTTCCAGTTCCATGACCACCTTGGCTGACAAGATACCAAGAATTTAGAATACAAGTCAATTGTGTTAATTGGTTCTTTCGAATCTTCGATATACTCAGCAAAAATAATCAAGCCAAAAAGTTTCATGAATATAAAAGACTAAAAGAGGTTAGAGGAAATACTCACCACCCCAGCAAAATCCTGCAGCTCCAATTGCAGAGAAACCTTTACTTCACAAACTCGTAGTTTGTACTCTACAATTTCAGAGAGAAGTCAAACCAAATATGAAGAAAGAGGAGTTGATCAAATAAGTGAGTTCGGAAAAATTTAATGAACCAACAAAAGCCCAACCACTCACACACATTATTTTTGTACTCGTCACAGACTAACTTTGAATATCCTCCGATCCACTCCAATGCTGGGGATTGTTCACCAAAATTGGTTTTACAGGGATCATGTCAAATTTATCAAGGGGAATATCCCCAAATCAAACATCTGTAAGAGGAGAGGGAAATAGTATTAAAGAGGGAAGGGGTGGGGAGAGCAAATCTTTTTTTTTTGATAAGTAAATAAATATATATTAGCAACAATGCATCAATGAAATGCCGCTCATATACAAAAAAGATGATTACAAAAGACCCTATAACCTACCATTAGTATGAAAATGCTCAAAACAGTGAATAGGTCAAGGGAAGGATTACATTCCCATGCTACTAGTCAAAAAAACTCTTGATCCTAGTTCCACCTTCAAAACATTTCATGTTTCTCTCATGCCATAGTATCCACATTAAACAAAGAAGAATCGTGACCTAGACATGCTTCTTCTTTTTCCGACTCTAGCACCTCTCCACTCGATTAAGAGCTCTATGACATTCCTCGAAATAGTCCACCCCCACCCAATAAAACACCAAAGTCCCAAGCTCCCACGCCACCGGGCATTGAATGAGAAGTTGATCAACCGTCTCCGCATTCTCCTTTTGCACATACAACAACAATTAACAATGATCTGCCTTCGAATCAAATTATCACTAGTAAGGAAAAAGTATAATAATTTGGTCAAATAGAGAGCAAAGCTGACTCCCTTCGGGCAAAATGGGTTTCATACCTATCATTAGAGGGCAAAGCTTATAGGTGATGTTTCCACCTTGTGAATATATCAATATATCAGGTATATTGTTGGTAATGGTAGCAATCCTCATTTATAGGTTGAAAACTGGCATCCGTTAGGCCCTGCACAAAAGGTTTGGTGAGAAGGTGATATTTAATCCTTGTAGATTGCATGCAAAAGTATCATCTATAATATTCCTCGGGAGTTGGAAAAGTCCGAGCAGCAGGAATAGAACTACTTTGGAAATCATTGGCAACACCCCTAATTCTCTATTCCTAATCTAGTGTTGGCTGATAGAGTGGAATGGTTACCTTCAAAGAGTGTCACAGTTTCTGGAAAATTTTCTTGAGATGCCAGGATAACTAAAATCTGATGCAGCCTCGGCATTTGCTTTTGCGGTTTGGTAGGAATGTGCCTAGGTGGGGTATCTGAGACCCTTCTGTTAGCATTTGTGTTGTCGTTGGTTTTTCAATGAAATTATTTGTTGAATTTGGTTTCTTAGTTTTAGTGTCCAGCACAAAGCTCAAGAATTCATATTAGTCGTCCTCAGGAAAACATTTTCTCTTTCTTTTCTTTACTCCTGTCTTTTTCCTCTTTCTCAAAGGCACCAGTTGACACACGGGATGGGGACACCCCGTTAACCCCATTTCACGAGCCTTCACTGCGTCCGTTTACTTAGTTGCTTAAGGGGCAATTCTTCACACTGCATCCGACCTTTCTGCATCCGTTTACTTAGTTGCTTAAGGGGCAGTTCTTCGCACTGCATCTGACCTTTCTGGCATAAAGCTATTTGATAGTTCTCTCTCTGTGTTCGCGCAAAGGGTATAAAATGGTGTACCCTCCCCCTCATTTTAGGCACCAACTTATTTTGGTCTCGAGAAAGCTCGAAGTCTTTCCTAGCAAGGTGATGGGACAAAAAAATTCAATCAAACAAAATCCTTCAACATAAGCTATTATGCATACCTTCATGTACCCCGCTCTCCATGACCCTCTTTCTGTACTCCAGCTGTTGCGTATCCATAAGATAACTGATCTGGCGTGATCAAAGTTTCGGCTTTCTCTTAGCTCTTATCTCAGCTATTAGCTTCAATTATCTTTCTTCTGTTTCTCCTTCGCTCGCTCCTCCCTTTTGACGAGCTATTCAACGTTGATGTTTCCTACGTCGTCTTTCTCCCTCCTTCCTCAGCATCCTCTCCCTCCTTCCTCAGCATCCTCGCAAACGGATGTTGACCCGTTTACGGAAAAAAACGTGCCTGGAATCTTAGATGAAAGCAATGTAATATCGTTTTAAAGTTTTAGTACATACCAACACTTTAAAGCAAGCTCCAAAACAAAAAGAAAAAAGAAAAAAGAAAAAAGAAAAAAGAAAGAAAGACATAGGATCTTGAACTTTATATCTACTTCATCTCTAGACAACACAGCTTCCATCTCTGGCTCATCAGGTGAAACTGTGAAAGATCAGCAATTTAAAAAATACCAGCACCCCCAGTGAATCAAATGCATCTTCGGCAATGACCCACAACCTAGTCTCTCATTGGGTATAATATGGTGTCCTACTTGAGTCATGGTCTTCCGTTTATGACTTTATCCCATTGAGTATTGCATATTGCACATTGCATATTAAGGCCAGCTGTTTGAATTTTATCACGCAGAACCCCTAAAGATTTTAAATCATTACGAGTAGGCCCAAGAGTACCGAGAAAATACCCATTGCCGTACCTAGAAACTCAAAAGTACCCGGTATATTTTTAGAGTACCCGATATGTATTTAGAAGTACCCATGAAGTACCGGTACCCAGTACGGTCCGGATATGAGTACGTTGGGGTTTTAGGAGTTCCCGCACTTCATAGTCTATATATACACAACCAAAAATCATGACAGATCATGTTAATTGCCGCAGGATTTTAGCCTTCACGTTGGTTTCAGTTCCATTGTGAAAGAAATGATTTGACATTTCATAAGCATTTGCAATAAATAAAACAAAAGAAAGAGTAAATGAAGACATGAATGATATATAGATGAGGGAGGAACTCAGAGAGCAAGGCCGAGTCGGACCAAGCCAACTCGACCTTCAACCGGCGCAGGAGTTCGAGCTTCAATAAAATAAAAATCACATCAGAATTACGGCAGTTTCTGCAAATATACAAGCATACATGAACGCGTATGTGTAAATAGGAGTTGAGAGGCCATACACTCAATGATGAACTCGGAGAGGAAGCCCGAGTCGAATCAAGTCAACTCGACCTTCTTCAACTGGCGCACAGGTGTTGGAGCTTCGACTGGTATGTCCATGGCTGACTTGGCCGAGTCTATGAAACTCGCGACCTTCTCTGTGGAGACGATTATATTGAAACCGGTCTATTATGATTATGATTTTGATTCAGTATATCCGAACCTATTTTAAGAAATATAAATTCATTTAGATCAAATACTAATCCATTTTAAATTAATACGAAAATTTTGCATGATTTGTATTTTTGTGGGTTCTACAATATGAATGGCTTAGATCATTTAAATATCACTCAGATTGATGGAAAGTGTACGTAAAGTTCTCTAATAATTATTGATATGAAAAGAGATGATCTAATGTATCTAAGTCCATTTTAAGAAATGGAGTACAAATTTAATTAGATTAAGTAGTAGCAACCAACTTATTTTTGAGATATTCGTACATTATATGTGTCATAATAATTTGTACCAGAAGAATGTCTCGGATCATTAAATAATGGTTGATGTAGATAGAAATCGTCGTAATAGCACATAAGAGTTCTCTGAACTAAAACGACGTCGTTTTTGGACATGACATGGGTTCAACCTACGTCATTGGGAAGAAACGACATCGTTTTTGGGCATGAGATATGTTCAACCTGTGTCATGTTGGAAAAACGACGTCGTTTTAGTTTGGGCCTTCTGTTTTAAACAAAAATTTACCCGTGAAATTGCTTTCCCCTTCTTCCCCACTCGATACACAGAGAAGAGAAGAGGAGAGGTTGAGAACGACGACGAGCCACGACCTCTGCCACTGCCAACCGTCCCAACCTTCGGCTCTCCACGTCCGGTGACCACCACTGCCGGGACAAGGTCTCTCTCTCTCTCTCTCTCTCTCTCTCTCTTTTCAATTTGAGAAACCCAACAGCCGATTCTATCAAAACATTTTGGTACACAAAATAAGCACTTTTCAAAGTGTGACTGGTAGCATGGGGGGGGGGGGGGCGGGGATTTTTGGGAGATTTTTCACCAAATAATGCTTGATTTCTCAAGTCACAGGTACCTATCATATTCATGCCTAATCCAGTGACACCACCTCTTCATTTCCATTTTTTTCCCCTTTTTTCTCGAGATAATTCGTACTCTTTTTGCACAAATATAGAGTGAATGGCACTTGGTTTTGTCAATATTTGGAAGGGGTTGAATTTAGAGTTGGGAAAAAGTTTCATCCGTGCAGACTTTAGTTGTGCCGCTTGATTGATAATAGTACCTACAACATCCTCGAAATCCCTGACATGAAGATAGGGGTTTGGGGAATCCAAGCCATGAAAAAACTGGGGATAATTTTATTGAAAATTTCTGCACAAAGATTCCCCCATTTACATAATTTGTCGAAAAAGATCAAGAATAGTTCAACTGATTGCGCCACTGAGACGTGGGATTTAACCCCACGTTCAGTAGTTGAGTGTAAAAGATGCATGCTGGCTAAATGGGTGGCGGTACTGCCACGATAAGTTCAGATCCTGCCACAATGAGTTTTGTAAGAAGCTCATTCAATCAGGACAAAACATTGCCTGTACAAACTGCAAATAGTGAAATTTGAGCGATTATCATTCCCAAGTTTCACAGGTCAAAAGCTTTGAGTAAAAGACATGTCTAGATTGGTTATGCTAGAGTTTTTCGGGTTAAGCAAGAATAAGATATATGCATATAGTCCACAATATGCCACTCGAAGAAGACAGTGGAACGATTTTTTGGAGGGCACTAGAAATCCCCATAGTAGGATACATGCATCGCCTCCAAACCTGAACCAAGAGAAAATTGATATAATAAAGTCTAGTTTCTTGGCTCATGATTGATCATGGTGTGGACTTGCTTTCATTTTGCTTTGCGAACTCTATGGATCTGTTAAAAAGAAACTGATCAGATTCATATCCTTCCTTTTAACCGGTACGAGTGTGAGGTATGTTTTGCATGCCCCTGCTTCATAGTTCACAGGCCATAGCATGCCCAGTGAGTGAAGTCCCACATCGCCTTGGTACCAAAGTAATGTCACTTCATAAGCTAGCTTTTGGGGTTGAGTTCTACCCAAGACCGTGTAACAATGCTTCATAAGCCATGGCATATAATCATTGGTTTCATTCTCTACCTCCTTTACATCCACTCACTTCCTAAGTAATATATGTGTTAAAATTTGCATCTCCATGAGGCGTTAAACAGGCTCAGAACACTCCATACTGTTTATTCGTTATAGCTTAGAGCTTCTCATCCTTTGTTGGTTATGTAGTTCCTTATGCTAATGACAGATAAAGGCCATGGACTTGGTATGGGAACGCTGCAAGCTGGAAATAAAGGCCATGGACTTGGTATGGGAAAACTGCTAGCTGGGGGTGCTGCTGCTGCGGCTCTTGCTTATGGGGCTCATCACATGTCCCATGGTCAACATCGACATCACCACGGTCACCATCACCATGGTAAGAACAAGCACCGGAAATAATGAAATGAGGGTTTAAGAAATGGAAGTGATTCCCATGTGCGGCTTTATTGTTCTACTGATCTACACTATCAAACCTTTTACCATCTTTGTTTCCTATTTGTACTATTAGGTTGGCACTGATTTTCCTCTTTCGTTCTTCTCCTGCTTTTACCGGCTATGTGATATAGTAACTTTTAGTGAAGATATGTGTGGACTGTTTCCTATGCTTCTCAAGTCCTTTTCTTATCTTTTACCAATGCTATATAGAAAGTTTTCCTTTCATTTCTGTCACTGCTTTGCTGCTTCCAATCGTATTACTAGTTTTATTCATATACATATATATAAAATCTGTTTTCTCCGGTTTAGGCTGTGTTTGGATTTATGGCTTTGTGGAGACTAGCTAGATTTTTCTCTTCATCATCTTCTGATTCCTGTTTTTTCTTTGTTTAAAATCTTCTTTCCATAAAAGCTAAAGAAAAGTTTAGAGGCTCTTAGATCATGTTTACGGAGATCTCCCATTGCAGTATGGATAATGGACAGCACTATAACTGGTAGTGATAGTAGAAAACTTATAGGATCTGTTTGGATTTAGAATTTTTTTGAAAGGATTTGCATAGTTGAAACCTAGGTATCGAGTACAAGTAGTTATCTCTGAACGGGTTACCAATCACTTCTATATTCTCTCTCCTCAAATTCCTCCCTACTCTAGGAACAACCAATCAGAAAGCTGGGTTTTAATACAGTTCGTTTGGACTAAATTGCATTTCTGCTACCATCATCATAACTCCTTTCTTTTTTACAATGCTGCTACCTGTACAACAAAAAGGGCTAACAAAGTGGACAACAGCCCCAAAACAACATCGTTTTGGGGCCTGTTGTTTAAAAAAAAAAAAAGTGAAATTTCAAGCGCTTTCCCCTCTTCTTCTTCTTCTTCTTCTTTGATACAGAGATGCGAGGGAGAGAGGCGATGCGAAGGAGAGAGGGCTGGCTCGAATTTCATCACTACGATTGCCAGCGCCTCCTCGCCTTTGGCCACCGCCACCACGAATTCCCAACGCTTCCTCACCTCCGGCGACCGCCACCACTACCGGGCTCTCCACCGAACTCTTTGAACCTTCAAAGTAGGCACACCATCAGGTCTCTCTCTCTCTCTGGTAACTAGTTCCAATTTCAATTCGTAAATATGGGGGATTTTTGCAGAATAAATTAGAGCACCAATCAATGTTAGCGAAATCAGAAGCGATTCACGGGGCCTTGTGAGTGATTAGTTGAATGGCACTATGGGCTATAATTCAATCAAATGATAACCTAGTTTTTTTAGTAAGTTTTCCTTGGATTTTCTATTTACTCAAAGAATGATTTTGAGAATTGAATTCGGTGCTTTATGGCCATCCTGAGTAATTTATAGCTCAGAGAACTTGCTTCTATCTTGTCTCTTTACCAATTCTTAATTTTTGGAAAGCCAATCTAGAAGGGGCCACTGGATTGTGATGGGAATAAATATGAATGTTTTCAATGGATCATTATCATTACTGATCTATGGTCGCAAGGGAGGGTAAGAATATTTCTACTTTAAACGTGTGGACAAAACAAACAATGCCTGTTTTAGTTAATGTTGAAGTGACTGTTATGTTTTTATTTTGGATTTTGCTTGGACTTGAATAGTCTTCTAATTTAAAGGTGTTTATATTCCTTTAGTTGTTAATTGAAGATGGCAGATGCTGAGGATATTCAGCCACTCGTCTGTGATAATGGGACAGGAATGGTTAAGGTACCAAATTAGCTTTATTTGTGCTCAAAATTTCCCAACAGACTCTGCTTGAGTCTTTTGTTGCTGCTGTAATTGATCTCGTTACGTGTGTTTAGTTTTGGAGGTCATTATTCTTTTTAAGCTTGGTATATTATTTATCCATAAACAGTCCAATTGATGCCTGATAGTTATGCTGCTGTGTTTTTGCTGCAGCTATTTTTTTGGATTCTGGAGATGGTGTGAGCAGCACTGCTGCCCTTCCAAGACTAAATCCTTACGGAGTGGGGGTACTCTTTCACCACTGCCCTTCCAAGACTAGCTCTTCCGTCAAGAAGAGCTACGAGTTGCCGGATGGACAGGTGATCACCATCGGGGCTGAGCGTTTCCGCTGCCCAGAAGTCCTTTTCCAGCCATCCATGATACTCATAAACCTGAAGCACAATACACCTCCACACCTGAAGCCTTCTCCTCCGCCGGCACTCACCACCAAGGATGCCAAAACTCATGGCAGTCTTGTCATGTTATAGATTTGTGCATTTGGCACTTCCTGATGTAACTTTATTTTTTATGGGAGAATGAATCCCTAATGTGAATGCTTTGATGTAAATGTATGTATTGGATGAATTTTATACATGAAGGAAGAACTTTTGGCATGTGCCTTGAAAATGCTTGATGATCATGATGAGAATGACCTAGCTTTGTGCTTCTTTTGTTGCTTGTTGAGATGCTTGGCGTCAGGCTAGGACAAAAAGCAGGGGAGATGCTGCCCAAATTTTTCCACAAAATAAAATTCATAATAAATCCAGTGACTAAAAAACACAGGGGACATGAACACAGACACGATGGGGGACACGAACACATAACTATAGCAACATTGACTAAAAAAATCCATACCCTTCGTGTCTGTGATTGAAATTAGAATTGGGTGTGGATTTTTTTTAGTTACTCTTGCTATAGTTTTGTGTCCGTGTCCACCATTATGTCTTATGTCCGTGTCCTCCATTAATAGAAAAAACAATATTTCCACATGACACACTGTTTTATTACTTCTCTTTTTTGGAAAAATTTGGGCAACATCTCCCTTGTTTTTTTTTTTTTGGTCGTAGCCCGACGTCAAACATCTCAACAAACAACAACCAAGTTCAAGTCATTCTCATCATAATCATTAAGCACATTCAAATTTGAAGTTCTAAAAGAAGAAAGAAAACCAAACATCATTACATTTATCCTCTCTCTTAAGTAGCGTACAATGTAAAAAAAAAAAAAAACAAGCAACAAGAAAGGAAAAGACTAGAGTGTCGCTTCTTGCGGGATCTCTTTGGAGATGGCTTCCATGGTGAGGGACTTTTCATATCTTTTTGCCTTGCATCTCTTTCTCTTCATCCTGCTCATTCCGCCATGAAGTCAATCTAACATTTCTTTCCCAAATAGTTCAATGCAATGACCGGGCTTAGATCCTGACATATACTCCAGTACCAACTCTGAAACTGAAAACACAAAATAAAATGAATTTGCAATGAGAAAGTGAACAATATCGTTATTTTTCGGAATCGGGTCATTGAAAACTGGTACACTACAATAACAATTAACAACCCTTAGTTCATGATCAAATCAAGTTTGTCAAAGAATGGCAACAATTGAGAGATGCAAAAGCATTGTCATCAGTGTTCCTTGTTTTCTGCTTCTAACTTTGAAACCAAAATTTAATTCCTACACCTTGTTAACTGGAGAAAAAAGTCTCATCAAACTAACTTCTCCTTTGAATACACAAAAGTACCACTCTAGCTGTATATCACGTGCCAGATACATATGCACAAGTACCATGCAAAGCACCAGTATACAATATGTACCCAGTACAGGTAAGTTATGTGATTTATGTCCTTTGAAGCATCCATGCTTTATACACGCCTCCAAGGGTGTCAGATGAATGCCAAGCACTTGCCACTAAATATCTATAAGTTACTTCCTCCGTCCCTTTTTAAATGTGTACAATGGGAATACGTGCATTTTCAAACCCCTAAAAATATATTTTTCTATACAATTTTATGTCTTTCTTTACACCAAATTAAAGTGCTCAAAGAGTACTTTAATTTGGTGCAAAAAAAATTCAAAATTTTTGAGTAGAAATACATTTTTTTACGTCCTAAAAAATACACGTTTCCCAAAGCACATATTTAAAAAGAGACAGAGGGAGTACAAAAATTTAGGAAACCATTCAGCATGCAATTGTTTTTGATGATCAGTTCCCACAAAAGAAGGCTTTCTCAAGCAAAAGACAATAGGACATTAGGATTGAATGACTTTCCCTAGGCAATCAGCTTTAAAATTCTTTCCTTGGAAGGTAAACAGCAAGGATTTCAATCCTTCCGGATATTTTTTAAAATGTGTGTTAAAACTACATCGATAGTAGCCCACATTCTAAAAATTGCCTTAAAAGATGTAAAACTGTATTGATCGTGTGGGTAACCACCACCCAATGTGTAAAAACAACCTTGAAAGATGCAAAACTGTATTGCGAAGTCTGAAAAAGGTAATGAAAATGTATCTTCGAGGTATTTTACAGATAAGGAGACCACTAACGAAGCAAAAGGAAAAATTTCATGAGATCACTTTGGATCACCAAATTTACTGTTTCGAAAAGAAAAGGTAACATTGTGCACATGACAAATCAGCAATCCAAGATCAGTATGAACACATATAACAGTATAATCGCATTCAACAGAGAAACAATATTGTACCTTGGAGTACATAGGATTACGGTTCAGGCGTGCTAAACTCGACAGTTGCTTGACCATTATAAGTTTAACAATGGCCTAAAAGTTGAGAGTGGGAGAACCAGAACGAGCCATATCCTTGCCCTGATAGGTAATATAGTAGCGCTGACCATAATTACTCTTGATGTTTGCCTTGAGGACCTTCACAAACCCGTAGTATGTACTCTACAATTTCAGAGAGAAGTCAAATCAAATACGAAGAAAGAAGAGTTGATCAAATAAGTGAGTTCGGAAAAAATTAATGAACCAACAAAAGCCCAACCACTCACACACATTATTTTTGTACTCGTCACGGACTAACTTTGAATATCCTCCGATCCACTCCAATGCAGGGGGTTGTCCACCAAAATTGGTCTTACAGGGATCATGTCGAATTTATCAAGGGGAATATCCCCAATATCAAACCTCTGCAGGTATATAAAGCAAAGCTATGCTATGAGAATTAAAGAGGAGAGGAAAATAGTATTAAAGAGGGAAGGGGTGGGGAGAGCAAATGTTTTTTTTTTTTGATAAGTACATAAATATATATTAGCAACAATGCATTAATGAAATGCCGCCCATATAGAAAAAAGACGATTACAAAAGACCCTATAGCCTACCATTAGTATGAAAATGCTCAAAACAGTCTAGGAATAGGTCAAGGGAAGGATTACATTCCCATGCTACTAGTCAAAAAAACTTTTGATCTGAAATAACTGGTTTTGCATCTTCAAATCCTTTATCCTGCGATTGAACATGAACAAAACCATCATGAAGCTTTTAGTATAATATTCGTGTCGGCATCTATTTCATGATGATAGATAAGCTATGATTCGAGCCATGACAATGGAACATGAGATAGATAACTCATGACAATTCAACTGTGAGGGGGATAGAGTGAGGGACAAACTGTTCCATGAGATTGTATCCAGACTGGAAGAGGCTTCTCAGAGTTTTCGGGCGAATAGGGATCTCCATAAAAGAAGTCCAGAACCACCACATAGAATCCAGCTGCTGCAACCTTGTCAGCAAGCTTCCTACATAGTTAAAGTGGACAAAACCCAATTTTAGTCTGAAACAATACTCACAATATGAACGTAAAACATATAAACCGAAAGAGGAAAAGTAACAATTTAGTTGCTTTATCCAGTTGTTTGCAAAATAGACGACTAAAATACGACCACCAAAAAACCATACTAATGGAAGGAACTCAAGGAAGTATCAATGGGAGTGGGAAATTGTTACTCTTCTTTCTATTTCTGTTCTTTGTGCGAATTGAAAAAAAAAGTTACAAATTTTATCGACAAAAGATAATATGGGCGTATGGAGAAGTCATGCTCGAAGGTCAGTTGTGACTCATGGCAGCAATTGGCAACTAGCAGTACTTTAGCTATTATTGAACTTAGAATTCTGAACCTTCGCAGCTAACTATAGTACATGATAGTAACAGCAAACGGAGAAAATATGAGTGTCAAATGGGCACCAGACCCAAGTGATGGAGAACAGGAACGTGGTGGAAATCATATTTCTGAGCTAGCCAAGCAAACAGCAATTCTCATACCCAAAGAGACAATAGTTAGTGAAAATGACGTAAACAAGGAAGCATGTTACATCTTCATCAATGAAAAATCCAACAGTGGGAGATAAATGGTTGGGAAGAGGACAGACCTAAGGTTTGGAGCTTCGTACCCTGCCAAAAAGAGTTATGACTGTAAGAAAATAGTACATAGTAAAACAAGGAAAAATGCGAGAACATTAATGGTTTACCATATCATAGATGACTATATGATGCACACAATCCATTTCCCTTCCAGATGCTAGTTGGAAATGGAAAAGGCTAAAATTTGCACTTAAAAACCGCGAACCAATAATGTGTGAGTATATGTCATGAACAGAATCATGAGTACATAAAGCGCCACGCTTCCCATTTAGGGACACCATGTTTAGAAATAGGAAAGATACACTGGATTCTTGCAGCTCGTGAAATGAAACTTCCTCAATTTATGTGCCTCGGAATTTTAATGGCAAATCAAATAGCATCAACATGTCTCTTTTGCCAATTCAATCTTCCACAGTAGCAAACAAAGTCTTAAGGGCTATAACCCGACATCTTCCTTGGGAGGACTTGACATATGAAATTCAATCATATCACAAAATATCAATTACAGCTCTCAGTCAAAGAATAATCGACATACAAAGAGTGTATTTAAAGCATGCAACTGGCAAAACATTTATTGAACGATAACCAAGTAGTGATTGATTCACTGGAATAATTTCAGAAACGAATGTAATGGTCATTCCTAGGCCTCCTACTTTACTGGCCGTTCACCTGAATACTAGTGTTATTTCCTAATTACGTTTTTCTCTTGCGTGACCACTCTATAACAGCTCTACAGCAGTGAACCAAACACTGCCTTACGGGAATTATGCCATAACTCTCTTCCTCGTATAGGTTACGGATAGTGTTAATGGGCGTTCTGGGTAAAATGTTAACCTAGTTTTTGTTCCACTGATTTCATACAATCCCCAAATAGCTCAAGGCAACAAATAATAGTTTTTGTTCCACTGATTTCACACAATCCCCAAGTTACTGCCTACTGGGGAATTCTTCAAGCAACAAATAATAGTTTTTGGGAAATGATGATTATGGTAGTGCTTATTGCTTACACAAAACACAATTCATATAGTAAAATCAATTTTGCACATAATTCTCTTTTGACTATGAAAGGATCTTTCAGACATAAAAATATAGTACTGCATCGCAAAATGGATAAAACCCATATAGAGGAAATGAGATGGAAACACAAAAGTTAAGGGATTGAATCGAATAGGGAAGTGGGTGATTACCGAAAACGTCTGAAATGAGAAGGATTGCAAGCTTGGAGTCGGAGGGGCCAGTAACGTAGGCCTTGAGGCCTCCAAGTTCAAAAACAGATCCTGATGCTCCGCAGCTTGAGCTCAACTGCTCAAGGCTGGTGGGTTCTCACAGCACTGAGGGCCTGACATATCCTTTCCTAACAGGAGAGCGAGAGAGAGTTCCAAGAATGTCGGAAACCTTTTTTTGAAAGTTTGAAAGGAAGGAGGCAAGGAGCGTCTGTGTATTCTCCCTTCTTAACCCAAAACAAAAGTTCTTTTCGACTCTTCGTGACTTTTCAGTCTCCAATAATGTTGAAATTGCACTATATGTTTTTTTAACGGCAAAATGCCGTGGCAACCGGCATAACAATCCATTTGGGTGATTATATAGGCTCTCGACCTATTATGAAATATTCGATTCAAGCCATGAGTAACTTACTCATTATCATAGTACCACATAAATATTAGATGTACAAAGATCTCGACCTCTCTCATAGCACGATCTGATAATTTTTTCTTTAATTATTGCTTCTTTTTTTTCTCTCTCTCTCCAATCATGCATGAGTTGTGGGGTTCGAGTCCCACCCTCCTCCCTTTAACACTAATTCCAAACTACTAATTTCTCCTATGTATTATCATTTTTTTTTATCTCTCTCTCTCTCTCCCTCCGAGTCTCCGGTCATGTATGATCTGCAGTTCGAATCCCCCCCTCCTCTCAACACTAATTCCAACTACTAACTTCTCCTATGATATTGGGAAGAAAAAAAAAAGACTCCAAGTAGTCTCGTCCGAATTAACTCATGTGAACTTTAATTTAAGAAAGCAATTTAACCAGCCAATAGCAGGCAGTGTGACTAAAGTTGATGCAAAGCTTCTTTCATAAGAGTCACTCAATCAGAATTGAAATGTTTGGAACCGGATATGCAAACTCGATTCTTCTAAGTTTCCCAAATGATTTTATCTTTGATAAAATCAAGATTTGATAAAATCAACCCTTAATTTTATCAAATGAGGAAGATGTTTGCTAAAATCTCAGATTTTTTGAATTGAAAAAGCTGAGATTTTATCAAATCTCTTCCTCATTTGATAAAATCAAGGGTTGATTTTATCATATTTTGATAAAATCTTTTGGGAAACGAGGCCTTAAAAACATTTTCTTCTTTATATCATGCATCCTCTTCTTTATTGCTTCATTTTTCGGAGTCTTCATGCCAACCTACCATTTTATCATAAAAGTATCATAAAAGTGGAAGATTACGGAAAAAATTCATTTCTCTAACAGGGAAATACATAATATGTTGTGACTAATAATTGCTTAAATTTATTATTTTTTATACTCCACTTATATAGTTAGTTACTTATTTTATGCCACCTCCCTCTCTAATGTGCTACTTCTTTAGCCATTCTTTTCAATTGGCTACTTCTTTTCATTATTGTTTAGTAATTTAGAGTCATAAATAATCACTCCACATTTATTTTGAAAGTCGATATAGGTTGGTCCATCTGTGAAATAAAATATATAGATTGCGGAATTGATTTTTACACCCCTTTGCACTCATCTTTTTATCCAATTGCCCTCTTTTTTTTTTTGGTCTTAGTGTAAAATTATATGATTACTTATCAAAGAAAAAAAATAACAAGATTAACACCTTCATATGTCCAAAAAAAATAAAAAAATGAGCGAAGGGCTGCTTTTGTAATTTTAAATTGATAAAGACAAAAAATGAAAGAGCACAAATGGGGAGTACTGAATTTCCTTCACATTTTCTCCTTTTGCGAAAAGGTTACAAGCCCAGAAGCAGAAAATCATTCACACTCCAAAGGGTTTAAGCCTTCCGGAAACGAAACCCTTAACCCCCACTCTTGTTCTCATCTCACATTGCATGGATTCCGACGCAGACCCTCCTAAAACCCTAACAACAAAGTCATCTCTCTTCTCTCAACCTTTTGCCTCTTGGTTACTAGTTCCAAAATTATTTACGAAAAAATTTGGAATGGATTTTTAAGTTAATCGTTCTGCGGGCCGTCTGGAAAATCTTGACCTCGTGCTTTTTCGACCTAATTTTGTTTGGTGTAGCATTGTGCACTACTTTCTTCATATCTGTGATTTGATACTCCGACTTGCTTAATTAGCCTTTCAATTGCCAGTTAGTTTATGAAGAGCAAAAGTAGTACAGGTATGTCATTTGCACATAGAAGTGTAGCAATCTCACATTCGGGCTCTTCACTTATTCACTGCTAACAGTAATAGCACGACAATCAGATACTGCCCCCCGCAAGTACCAGAATCCTTTCCTTTACTTGAGGTACTCAACAAACCAATCTAACATATTTTGATGGGCTTCTTCAGCACTTTTGACAGCCTTTTCATCTTCGACATTGTACCTGACTGTCCATCCATGAGAAGTGCCGGGAAATATCTTCACATAACCGTTCAACTGCAGCAACACCATTAAGTGGTGAAGTTAGCGACTATCCAACAGTAATCGGGGAAAACATGCAACAAAAACAATGATTAAAATTACCAAACATGTATGAAAACAATATGACAAGTTTCTTTACGTCAAGAATGCTGTTTGGGTGTTAACCAATGCAGCTAACACAGCAGCCACGTCAGCTACTAATACAGCAGCTCTTAACTAAATCAGTTAGGATTTGGTTTTGTTAGGAAATGAGCACGTGTACAAATGGTTAAGTCGGTTTCATTAAGTCGGTTTCATTGCGTACTAGCTAAGCTAACTAGCTTTCGGTTGTATTAATAGATGTAACTGAACTTCATTTGGGTTAATGAGAAATAGCTTCAGTTCTTCATTTCTAGAGTGAGAAACCATGTTAGGGTTTCAAGTTCTTGTTTGTTGTTATGGTATCAGAGCTTAAATCTGACGCAAGTCCTCATCGATTTCGATCTGTCATTCTCTCACGAGTCAATTTACGAAGGTCGGTCTTCACCTGGTTCAAATTCGTCTCAGTTCGTCATCATCAAAGCTGCTCTACAGTTCGATTTCAAGGTCTTATCATCATCTTCTACATCAAAATGACGAGCTCGTCTTCATCTTCTACAGAGTACTTACCACAATCTCTTACCTTTCTTATTGCAAATTTCCAGTCATTTGTGACTATCAAACTGGATTCTTCCAACTATTTCGCCTGGAAAACACAAGTAGAACGGCTTTACGAGCCAATTCTTTGTTTGATTATGCAAATGGATCTAAAATAGCACCTCCAATGGAGACCTTAGACTCGACTGGCAACAAAATTCCTAATCCAGCCTACACACTATGGGATACAATTGATAGGATGTTGTTATTGTGTTTGATTGCTACCTTGACACCCTCAGTACTCCCACACATAGTTGGAACACATAGAACTCACGAAATGTGGTCCAAATTGGAAGAAAAATTCAGTTTACTTTCAAGAACACATGTCATGGATATCAAACGAAGACTTTATACTCTTAAGAAAACGACACCTATGGAGCAATATTTGGATAGCATCAAAGGTCTTTTACAGAAATTGGATGCTTCTGGGTCTCATATGGATGAGGAGGATGTAGTGTTTCACACGTTGAATGGGCTACCTGATGATGAATATCGTACATTCAAACAAGCAATTAGAACTAGAGCTGAGGATACATCACTCACGTTCAGTGCTCTCTATTCCATGCTCATGGCAGAGGATTTGTGTCATGACACTATTGACACTTCTACCATTCTAGTGACACAACACCAATCTACTGGTAACTCTCCTACTACACCTTTACATCCCATACCTGCAACTTCTCATCCAACATCTGTTTCCAATATTCCTACTCCTAGCTTCCAGTTCCCAGTCCAGTTTCATGCTCAGGGACCTCAATTTGGCCAAGGACAGCATTCATTTGGTTCCAACCACTATGGGGGAAATAGGAATACCAGGAGTGACAACAGAAATGGTCGGTTCAAAGGTCCAAGGAATGTATTTCCTACAGATTTTCCTTTTCCTATTGGAAGCTGTCAGATATGTGGAAGGACAAACCACCAAGCAAACCACTGCTATTACAGACAAGATTTGAGTTACAGACCTCAACAGTATGGGGGATCTCAACAGCAGTATGGGGAATTTTCTCAGTTTTCATCTCCTATGGGACATATCTCACAAGTTCAAGGCCATCAAGGCTCTTCAAATCAATTTGGTTATGCAGGTTCAGGTTATCATTCATCCAGTCCTATGTATCCTTCTACACCTGTTCGTCCACAGGCTCTTATGGCTACAGTTGATGGTTTTGGCACCTATCCTAGCACTCATCATCCACAGACCTATACCTATACGTCCTACCCACCTATATCCACCACTCTACCATACATGCACTCACATCCCTCCATCTCTCAGCCACCACAGTGTGCTTTTGCTGGTGTCTCACATCATGGACCAAGTCATGCTACAGGATCTTCTTCCTCCCCTGTTCCTTGGTATTTGGATTCAGGTGCAACAGCTCATGTCACCAATGATGGGACACAAATATCTAAGCTACCTCAGTCTACACCAACTGCAGTGACAGTGGGCAATGGTCACACCGTACCAGTATCACACTCAGGTAAAGGTCTACTACCTCTCCCTCATCAAAATTTCCTTCTAAAAAATGTGTTGCATGTGCCTCAAATCTCTCATAATCTTCTATCCGTTCATCAATTTGCCTTAAGATAATCACTGTAGAGTTATTTTTTATTCCTCTGGATATGTTATTCAGGACTTGAATACCAATCAAGTTCTTCATCAGGGTCCATGCCATCAGGGGCTCTATCCCCTTCTGCCTTCTTCTAATGCAGTCACTGCTCCACATGCCTTCCTCACCACTTCTTCTAATGCTGAGTTGTGGCATAGGAGGCTAGGCCATCCTCATGGTGCTCTTTTGCAGCATCTTTCTAGCAAGTATCACTTACCTATTCACTCTTCTTTTGATAGTCACACTTGCTATGCTTGTAATAAAGGCAAAAGTCATAGATTGCCCTTTCCTATTTCTACTTCTCATGCTTCCTTACCTTTTGAACTGCTTCATGCAGATGTATGGGGTCCTGCCCCTATTCTCTCATTTTCTGGATATAAATACTACTTGTTGTTGGTTGATGATTTTACAAGATATAGTTGGTTGTTTCCTTTGCATTTCAAGAGTGAAGTTTCTTCTTGTATTAAGGCATTTAGAACCTTTGTTTCCAATCAATTTGGTTCCACAATTAAAACTATCAGATCTGACTGTGGTGGAGAATTCCTTAATAGAGTCATGACTGCTTTTTTTGCTCAGTTTGGTATTGTTCAAGAGTCCTCTTGTCCTTACACACCTCAACAAAATGGGTTAGTAGAAAGAAAACATGCACATATTGTTGAGACTGCTATCACTCTTCTTCAACAAGCTAAAATGCCCATTCAGTTTTGGCTTGACGCTATAACTACAGCTCTGTATTTGATTAACAGACTGCCTCATTCTTCTTTACATTTTGAGGTTCCATATCATAGACTTTATGGTCATGCCCCTGATTATCAGTCTCTTAAACTTTTTGGTTGTTGCTGTTTTCCATGGCTAAGGCCATATTCAGCCAACAAACTTGAACCTAGGTCTCAACCTTGCATTTTCTTGGGTTATTGTTCTGGCATCAAAGGTTACAGGTGCCTTGATCCTACTACCAAAAGGGTCTATATCTCTAGACATGTGAGGTTTCTTGAGAATGATTTTCCCTATTTACATCTTCTTACTTCTTCTTCTTCTTCTCTATCCACTTCTGTTCCTAATACAGCCTCCACTACCTTTGTTCTTCCCTCTTCTCTTGCTTTTCCTCTTCCCTCTCATACAGTCTCAGTTCCTATGACTTATTCTTCTCCTCCTTCCCCTTTGGTTAATTCTCCACTCTCTTCTCCTCTCCATGCTCCTTCTCATATGTCTCCTTCTCTCCCTTCTTCTCCCCCAGTTTCTTCTTCTTCTCTTCCTCATCATCCCATGGTCACAAGATCCAAAAATGGCATTACTGTGCCCAAGCTTCCTTTCTCTCTTGTAGTTCAGTTTTCTCCAGTTTCTGAACCTTGTTCTTTCAAAGAGGCCATGGCCTTTCCTGAGTGGAGGACTGCTATGACAGAAGAATATACAGCCCTTATGTCACAAGGGACTTGGGTTCTTAGCTCAGCCCCTCCTGGTGCTCCCATCATTGGGTGCAAATGGATCTTTAGGATCAAGAGGAATTCAGATGGAACCATAGCTAGGTACAAAGCTAGATTGGTGGCTCAAGGGTTCCAGCAAACAGAAGGTGTTGATTATTCAGAAACCTTCAGTCCAGTGATCAAGCAACCCACCATCAGAGTCGTGTTTTCTTTGGCACTTCATTTTGGTTGGAAGATTAGGCAGTTGGATGTCTCCAATGCCTTTCTTCATGGGACACTCCAAGAACAAGTCTATATGAGGCAACCTCAGGGGTATGTGAACTCACAGTTTCCTCGCCATGTTTGTCATCTTCAGAAGGCTTTGTATGGTTTGAAACAGGCTCCCAGAGCCTGGTATGACATGCTTTCTAAACAGCTGCTGCATCTTGGTTTTCAAAATAGCTTGGCAGATTCTTCATTATTTGTTTTACATCAACAGACTGACATAGTCTATGTGGATGACTTCCTGGTTACTGGTAGTAATGATCAACTCATCACCCAATTGATTACTCAACTGAGTGTAGCTTTTGCTTTAAAGGATCTAGGTGAACTTCATTATTTTTTGGGTAATGAGGCTATCTACACAGCTCAAGGTCTTGTTTTGTCTCAACACAAGTATGCTCTTGATCTCTTGGAGAAGGCTGGTATGACCAATTGTCATTCATGTCCTACTCCTTCTTCTCTCAGACCTGACCAAGAGGCTAATTCTCCCCCTGTCTCCAATCCAGAGTTGTATAGATCATTGGTGGGGTCTTTGCAATACTTGACCTTAACCAGACCTTAATTAAGTTTTGCAGTCAATAATGTCTGTCAACATATGCATATGCCCTTGGAATCCCACTTCACTGCTGTTAAACGTATCCTTAGGTATGTTAAGGGTACCTTAAATCAAGGTCTTTTGTTTTCCAAAGGCCCTCTTGTTCTCTCTGCTTTTTCTGATGCCGACTGGGCAGGTGATGGCTCTGACAGACGTTCCACAGGGGGTTACTGTGCTTTTTTGGGACCAAACCTCATCTCTTGGTCAGCCAAGAAACAGGCCACTGTTGCCAGGTCTTCAACCGAGGCTGAATACAAAGCTTTGGCTAATGCAGCTTCAGAGGTAGTGTGGTTACTGCAATTATTCAAAGATCTGTCCATCCCTATGCCTTCTGTTTCCCCAATCCTTTGGTGTGACAATAATTCAGCCATCTCTTTGGCCACTAACCCTGTGTTCCATGCTCGTACCAAGCACATCGAAGTGGACTTTCATTTTGTCAGAGAAAAGATTGCTATGAAGCAACTCCAAGTCAGACATGTGCCTTCTACCTTTCAAGTTGCTGACATATTCACCAAGCCTCTCACTGTGGCTCGATTTCTGCTCTTGAAGGACAAACTTAAGCTGTCTTCCATCCCAGCTTCAGTTTGCGGGGGACTGTTAACCAATGCAGCTAACACAGCAGCCACGTCAGCAACTAATACAGCAGCTCTTAACTAAATCAGTTAGGATTTGGTTTTGTTAGGAAATGAGCACGTGTACAAATGGTTAAGTCGGTTTCATTAAGTCGGTTTCATTGCGTACTAGCTAAGCTAACTAGCTTTCGGTTGTATTAATAGATGTAACTGAACTTCATTTGGGTTAATGAGAAATAGCTTCAGTTCTTCATTTCTAGAGTGAGAAACCATGTTAGGGTTTCAAGTTCTTGTTTGTTGTTATTGGGGATTGATGCTTGTTTAGAGAATCTATTTCAAATAATCTAAAAGATATGCAAACGGTTCGCTGGTCTTGGAATCAAGTATGCAAAATAGGGAATCTAACATACCTCAGCTTTATAGGATATAACATCCTCAAATGTCTTGAGAAGCTCTGGTGGAGAGTGTCTGTCATCTTCAGCTCCCAATATAGCAATAGGAGCCTTCAACTCTAAAAAAGAGATGGTGATTTGCAGCCGTAAGATCGGTCACAATGATGTAATGCATACAGAAAAAATCTCTCGAAAACCCAAACAGTTAAGAGTTTTATGCGGACCCATGTCTATTGTCACAGAATGACAAGAATCAGGTTAGCGCCGTTCCACTAAGGAGATCTTTGGGCTTTTTTTGACTTTTCAAGCTTTTCAAGGCAAGTCATTCAGTGAAAACTATGTGCAACTTCTGAAGCCTAGTGTGGTTTTGTCATTACTTTGTCGAGAAGAACGCATATAAGAGACGAAAACATTGTTCCTGTTCATGTAATAAGCCTAATGGAAATTCCAAAGAATGACATCATAGGCAAATTCTCTACAGCCATCGGGCAAGAAAGAGACATTTCTGTCAGCTTTTGTTCAATAATCTACTGAGTTGAAGTTTTCAACATATTTAAAAGAGGCTACGAGAATCAGGAGATGCAAGTATTGGGTGAAAGTATTTCACTGTCTTATGTGCTTTAACTGAGCGATAGGAAGCTCCAAATGAGGTGTATGCGCAGACCTTCCTCCAAACCGACCAAGTAATACCCACCCCATCCCATTAGGAACTTCCCTTTGGTCATTGACTGTGGTCCCAGTGTCTTCTACTTGAAAGCAAACCAAGGCAAGGTATACATAGCTTCTAGTAAAAGGAATATGTAGAGGAAGTAGGTACCCTTAATGTCGTCCACCGTGACAAGGGAAGGGTGTAGTAATACCGCAGCTTGAATGTAATCGGACTTTCCCAGATCCACAGCCACCTTGGCTGACAAGATATCAAGAATTAAGAATACAAGTCAATTGTATTAATTGGTTCTTTTGAAGTCGATATACTCAGCACAAATAATCAAGCCAAAAAGTATTCATGAATATAGAAGACTATGCCTACTAGGAGGTTAGACCGTTAGAGAAAATACTAACCACCCCAGCAAAATCCTGCAGCTCCAATTGCAGAGAAACCTTTACTTTTCAGAGCTGCAATAACTGGCTTTGCATCTTCAAATCCTTTATCCTGCGTTTGAACATTGACCAAAACCATCACAAACATTTTAGTATATTATTCGTGTCGGCATCTATTTCATGATGATATATAAGCAATGATTCGAGTCATTGAGCCATGACAATGGAACATGAGAGAGATAATTCATGACAATTCAACTGTGAGGGGATAGAGTGAGGGACTAACTGTTCCATGAGATTGTACCCAGGCTCGAAAAGGCTTCTCAGTGTTTTCGGGTGAATATGGATCTCCATAAAAGAAGTCTGGAACTACCACATAGAAACCAGCTGCTGCAACCTTGTCAGCAAGCGTCCTACATAGTTACAGTGGCAAAACCCATTTTTCTGTAAAACAATACTCACAATATGAACGTAAAACATATCAACCTAAAGAGGAAAAGTAACAGTTCGGTTGCTTTATCCAGTTGTTTGCAAAAATAGACAACTAAAATACTACAACAGCAAAAAACCATACTAATGGAAGGAAGTATCAATGGGAATTGGGAAATTGTTATTTTCTTTCATTTCTGTTCTTTGTGCAAAGTGAAAAAAAAAAGGTACGAATTTTATTGACAAAAATAAGGAAACTAGCTTAATTTGGGCATATGGAGAAGTCATGTTCGAAGGTCAGTTGTGACCTATGGCAGCAATTGGCATTTAACAGTACTTTAGCTATTATTGAACTCAGAGTTCCAAGCCTTTGGCAGCTAACTATATATGATAGTAAAAGGAAACGGACAAAACATGAATATCAAATGGGCACCAGACCCAAGTGATGGAGAACAGAAATGTGGTGGAAATCATATTTCTGATCTCACCAAGCAAACAGCAATAGTCATATAAAAAGAGAAACTAGTTAGTGAAAATGACGTAAAAAAGGAAGCATGTTATATCTTCATCAATGAAAATTCCAACAGTGGGAGATAAATGCAATGGTTCGGAACAGGACAGACCTAAGGTTCGGAGCTTCGTACCCTGCCAAAAAGAGTTATGACTGTAAGAAATACATGGTAAAACAAGGAAAAATGCTAGAGCATTAATGGTATACCATAGCACATTTGACTATATGATGCACACAATCCATTTCCCTTCCAGATGCTAGTTGGATATGGAAAAGGCTGAAATTTGCACTTTAAAACCCCAAACCAATAATGTGTGTGTGAGTATATGTTATGAACTTAATTATGAGTATATAAAGAGCCATGCCTCCCATTTAGGGGCACCGTGTTTAAGAAATAGGAGAGATACACTTGATTCTTGCAGCTCGTGAAATGAAACTTCTTCAATTTATGTGCCTCTCGGAATTTTAATGGCAAATCAAATAGCATCAACATCTCTCTTTTGCCAATTCAATCTTCCACAGTAGCAAACAAAGTCTTAGCCGACAACTTCCTTGGGAGGGCTTGAAATATGAAATTCAATCATATCACAAAATAACATTTACAGATCTCAGCCAAAGAATAATCGATGTACAAATAGTGTATTTAAAGCATGCAACTGGCAAAACATTTATTGGACGGTAACTCGGTAAGCTGTCAAGTAGTGTTTGGTTCACTGGAATTATTTCGGGAACGAATGAAATGATCATTTCTTGGCCTCCTACTTTAATGGCCATTCACCTGAATAATGTGCTATTTCCTAATTATGTTATTTTCTTGCGTGACCACTCTATAACAGCTCCAAAGCAGTGAACCAAACACTGCCTTACCGGAATTATGCCATGACTCTTCTTCCTCGAATAGGTTAGGGAGAGTGTTTATGAGTAATGGGGGTTCCGGGCACAATGTTAACATTGTTTTTGTTCTACTGATTTCATACAAGCCCCAATAGCTCAAGGCAAGTCACTGCCTACTGGAGAATTCATACAAGCCCCAAAACTCTGGGTACACCATTTGGTATACACCAAATGCACACCGCGTTGTGTGGAGCCCATCTCGGGGTTCCACACAAATGATTGAGTCGCTCAATTTGTTTAAAAGTTTTTTAAGGATCCCGTAAAAAATCAGATCGATTATCGATTAGATATCAGTAGAGGCTTGATTAGTTCTTTGCCCAATTTTCTGACAAGAAATTGAGCGAAGAATCGATCAAGCTCTTACCAATATCTGACAGAGCTGATTTTTTATGGGGCCTTAAAAAAACATATTTGAATAAGTTGAGTGGCTCCGATCATTTTTGTGAAATCCCGAAATAGGTCCCACACTATGCGGTGCGCATTCGGCGTGCGCCAAATGATGTACCATAGCTTTTGGGAAATGATGATTATGGTAGAGCTTATTGCTTACACAAAACACAATTCATATCGTAAAATCAATTTTGCACATAATTCTCTTTTGACTTATGAAAGGATCTTTCAAACATAAAAATTTAATACTACATGGCAAATTGGATAAAAACCCATATAGAGGAAACGAGAAGGAAACGCAAAAGTTATGGAATTGAATCGAATAGGGAAGTGGGTGATTACCATAAACATCTGAAAGTAGAAGGATTGCAAGCTTGGAATCGGAGGGGCCATTAACATAGACCTTGAGGCCTCCAAGTTCCAAAACAGACCCTGCTCCGCAGCTTGAGTTCAAGGCTGGTGGGTTCTCACAGCACTGAGGGCCTGACATATCCTTTCCTGACTTACAGGAGAGTGAGAAAGAGTGTCAGATACCTTTGCTTTCTTTGTATTCTCCTCTGGTGACCCAAATGTTCTTCTCGTTTCAACTTTCTTCAAATAATGTTGGTACCTAGTTTTATCGAAATTTTTTTTTTTGGAACTGCCGAAATTTCCTTGGTTTTAACGATTGAAAACGTTATTTTCTTCTATTTTAATAGAAAATTCGAGTGTCTCATCCGGGCTAAGTGTACTTTATTTTAGGAACGCAATTTAATAAGGCAATAGCAGGCAGTTTGACTAAAGCTGAGGCAAAGCTCCTTTTGTGAGAGTCACTCAACCAACATTGGAATGTTTGGAGCCCGAGATTGAAACTCGATTCGTGACCTCAAGGTCAACCATTAAATTTTTTTTTTTTAACAAATCAACCATTAATGTTTTGAAAACATTTTCTTCTTTATAGTATCACCCTCTTCTGGGTGGTTTGGCATTTGATTTATATTATTGTCTTTATTCAATTTTATTTTTTTGGCATTTGTTAGTTTTGCGTCGATCTTTTGTGGATTATGCGTTTATCATGACGAGATAAATTTAAGAAGTCAAACTTTTTGTAATAATTTTTTATTTTTTAGATTTCTCTCATCGAGACGAACCAATAATCCACAAAAAATAGACACAAAACTAACAAATGCAATTTTGGTTTGAATAGTGACAAAAAAAAACAAATAATTTATTTTTGCCAAAACACATATTGTTTCATTTTCCAAAGTCTTCATACCAATGCCATTTGACATACAGGTATCACAAAAATGGTGTACTATGAAATTTTTTCATTTCTCTAACAGGGAAATTATATATGCTAGGTTGTGACAAATAATTACTTAATTTAACATTTTTATATCACTTATATAGTTTATTTCTTATTTTATGCAGCCTCCCTCTCTTCTAAGGGTCATCATTTGGCCCCGCGAGCCGAAGCCCGCTCGGCCTGAGCCGGTCAAGCGGGCAGGCTAGCTCACACATGAATAGTGAATGTGCTGGACACGGGCTTGATTATTCAAGCTTGGCTCGCCCATAAGCCCGGCCCGCAAGTCCGCTATCTAGCCCGTAGAGTAAATAATAAGTGTCCATTTTTCCATTTGTAAAATATTCTTCTTTGAAAATATTTTTTTTTATATGATGAGGTTTTATGAGAGAATGAGTGTTTGTACTTGCAAAAATGGATTTTTTCGTTTCATATTGACCATTGCACTATTAATACTTGCATGTCAATTGAATTTTGATTAGAAAAGAAAAAATGTTTTTAAAAAAACTCTAGCCCGCCCGCTAGCCTGCCCAATTGGCCCTAGCCCGTGGGCTGGGTTTGGGCTTCAACTTTTAACACATAGTTCGGCCTGCCAAAAAAGAAATGCCCACTAAACCCGACCCACGGGCAGGCTTGGATAGTAACTTCGCGGGGCCGGCCCGATGATGACCCTTACTCTCTACTGTGCTACTTCTTTAGCCTTTTTCTTCAATTGGCTACTTCTTTTTATCAATGCATAGTAAAGAAGGATCCTAAATAATCACTCCACGTTGAGAGTTATTTTAAAAGCTGACATAGATTGATCTATAAATTTATAAAAATGGGGGAATTGATTTTTACACCCTTTGCACTCATCTTTTTATCCAATTGCACTCATATTTATTTTGTTTGTAGTAGTGTAAAATTACAAGACTATACTTATCAAAGAAAAAAAATACACAAGATTAATCCTTTCATATGTGAATGTGAAAAAAATAATGACCGAAGGGCTGCTTTTGTAATTTTAAATTGATAATGAAGACAAAAATGAAAGTGCACAAACGGGGAGTATTACCACTAAGAGGTGTGGTATAGTTGGTCAAAGCGGGTGAGATAAGATTTTTCTTTCCCTTCGTGCATGGATCTTTAGGTTCGAATTCCTCTCATGTCATTGTTGGGACTTGTGTGGAAGACCTTTGACTGATTAGTAACTTAGGTGATGCTGTGGTGACAGTCTAACCTCTCGGATAGTAGCTATGACTCAACCGTACATTCTACAATGGATCCGGAACCCTAATAATTACACCAATGAAGTTGCTACGCTAGTCGCTCATTCTCGTCCTTTTGGTGTTTAGAAAAAGAAAAAGAAAAAGAAAAAGGGGAGTATGTATTTCCTTCACATTTTCTCCCTTCGAGAAAAGGTTACAAACCCAGAAGCCGAAAATCGTTCGTAATCCTAACTCCGAAGGGTTTAAGCCTTCCGGGAACAAAACCCTAACCCCCCACTTCCGCTCATCTCACATTGCATGGATTCCGACGCAGAACCTCCTAAAACCCTAACAACAAGGTCATCTTTCTCTCTATCTCTTTCTCAATTTTTTGCCTCTTGGTTACTAGTTCCAAAATAATGAAAAAAAATTATTTATATAAAAAAATTGGAAAATGGATTTGTTAAGTTATCGTTCTGTAGGGCGTCCGGACAATCTTGATCTCGTGCTTTTTCGACCTAATTTTGCTTGGTGTAGCATTGCGCACTGCTTTCATCATATCCTGATTTTATCCTCCGACTTGCTTAGTTTATGATTTAGTCGATGTGAATAACAAGTGATGGAATTAGGTTCACAGTTTCTGAATTTTTCCCATTTCTTGCTTGTGTCATCTGAAGTCTGAAGGTAGTTGATGATTTGAGATTCGGAATGTCTTGGTCTACAATCGAATGTTATAGTCCAATGTTTTTAATAGCATTTCAATTTTGATAAAAAAAATTCAGAGAATTTTTCTAATGACTATCGAAAGATATCTTTATGAAAAGAGGTACCAATGGGGTGCTTATCGCCTACTAAGAGACTAAATGAGAGCAATGGTTTAAATCCAATATATTGTGGTTTGCACAAGTATCGTGCTGATTTAAATGGAGTAGTTCATTGTTTCGAGCAGCCCATCTATTCTTCGTTGAGGTAGTCGTGTACAATGCTAATGTATTTCCCTATCTAGTCAGGTTGCCATTGGTGAATGCAGGAATTTTAGTTAAGTGGGGCTGTAAGTGATACTAAAGGGGACATGTGTATAACCTCTGGGATACCAATTGTCATGACCTTTATAATCTAGGGGTAAAACTGCAATTATTGGAAACTGCGGTGGGGGCACCTGCCTCCACAGGGCATACTGTGAATGCTCACCTGCAGGTTGCTGTCTTCAATGTGAATGTTTTGGTAGTCGTGTACAACGTGATTATTGTAGCACATCTATTTGTCATCGAGGTGGTCGTATACAACATGAATATAATTCCCCATGTGATCCGGTTGCCGCTGGATAAAGTAGAAGATCAAAAGGTGGCAATGCACATGGTACTTTAAAATAACAATAAACAACACAGTTTCTTTTTTGAAGCTTGGAATGTCAGCTAGAATCAAAATCCATAACTAGATAAATTGTCTGCTCAGAAGGTCTCAAAAAGTACGTTAATATCTGCTCAAACATGAGATTAGAAGTGTTAGTTATAGCGAGTTACTCATGGTTTTCCACTCTTATAAAAATTGGTGCTGAAGATGTTTCCTGTGCAAATATCATCAGAATATATCTGGAAATATCCTTTGGCTCTTCTCATCACATAATCTTATGTAGTAGCATGCTGTACCATGGAATATTTTATCCAACCTTTTGAATAACTTATCTGGTTCGTTATTACTCCAAATACATAATTTACACTAATCTATCCTTCTTGGCTTTCTCTTTTCCTCAAACATGCTGCCTTGGCTGGGACCAAGGGTGGATGGCTAATGATGTTGGTAGTTTTCACTATACAGACACAAGTGCTCAGCATGCTTCAAGCAGTACAAGAAAAAGGAGCATCTTGTTTCGCACATGAGAGCCTCGTATCACTCTGTTCATCAGCCGAAGTGCGGGGCGTGTCAAAAGCATTGCAAAACCTTTGAATCATTGAGAGAGCATCTTACCGGTGAGCTTTTTTGATAAGTCAATATAATCTGTATTTTATCCTTTGATAGCTGTCATATCTTGGTTATTTTCTTTTTACACTTCCTCTCTAATTTTAAGTCCATTGTCCAAAGCAAATTGATCAATGTCCAGAACAAATTATGTATTTGTCCTTAGGTTTATTATCTTGGTTATTTTCCTTTTACTCTTCATTTCTAATGTTTAGGTCCTCTGGCTAAAGAAAATTGTTCAAGGATCTTTGCTGACCACTGTTGCAGCCTCTGCATGAATTTTTTGGACAGTCAGGCTAGTCTTACCGAGCACAAAGAAATGTGTCAACTGCCTGCTCCTGCCCCCCTTGTAAGATGACTTCACTCAGAATTTTTTTCCAAGTGTGCATGTTAAGGGGAAAAAGTTAACAATGATTTTGTTTCCCCATTGGGAAAAAAGGTGGATGGACTGCACTTTTGACAGAAACAGAAAGTTATACTAGCTACTTTTATTACGCATCTGTCTAGGTTTTCTACTGCTAATATTTTCTGATGTAGGGAACACTGGTGACGCCCTGTACAGACTATGAAGTTGATATTTCAGCCTCAGACAATGAATACTACACCAGAAGTCCCAAAGCAGTTGCATTAGATTGTGAAATGGTCGGTGGTGAAAGCAGTGGCTCGCCAATTGATCTCTGTGCTCGGGTTTGCCTGATTGATGAAGACGAAAATCTGATTTTCCACACTTATGTTCGGCCAGAAGTACCTGTCTCTAATTACAGGTACCTATGTGCTGCTGCTTTTTTTTGTTTTTTCCTGTATTTTTAGATGTCTGGTTAAGGGCTTGTATATGACTTTGATACTTGAATATTTTCTTTTGAAATTTCTTACCCAGGTATGAAATTACTGGTATAACGGAACATCATCTTAGGGATGCTATGCCACTCGAGGAAGTAAGAGAAAGACTTCTGCAAATCTTGTACAATGGAGAGTCCATTGGAAGACTGAGGTGGGATGGTGGAAATGCTAGGCTTCTTGTGGGTCATGACTTAGCCCACGATTTGCTTGCGTTGAAAATGAGTTACCCTGATCGCTTGGTTAGGTACGTCTTTTTTGTGTTGGTGAACCAAGTAAACCTGCCAACATGTTGTTCTACCATTTAGAAAGAAATGATACGAAATGCTCTACTGAAATAACAGATTTATGATGGATCAACTGATTATTGTCTTTTCTGCTTGATGTAGCAATGTGTGAATTGCATGCTGGTAGCATTAGACATTGAATGAAAGCTTTAGTTTGACATATATTATTTCCATGTCATAATATTCTTGCATTCCCTAAAGTTTTGAAAATTTTGCACTTGGCTTTCTACTTGCTTCTTGTTGAGGAGAGAATTTCCTTTCTTGTTGCTTACAGCCTTTTCTCTCTCCATGTAGGGACACAGCAAAATACCATCCACTTATGAAAACGAATCTGGTCAGCCATTCACTGAAGTACCTCACTCAGACATATCTAGGGCAAGTTACCGGACTTTCTTGTTGCTTTATTTCTTGTCCAGAATTTTAGTGTTGCTGGTCATGCAAATGCTCTGCTTAGTTTTGCTGCTTCTGTCATAGACAGGCTTCTAATTGTTTGTTTCGTTCGAGCTGCATTTGAGTTAAGTTCCTCTCATATGATCAATTAGGAATCGAATATTGCCTTTTAGCCTGGTACTGGTTTAGCTATTATGGCTGCAACCTACAAGTCTACAACTAGTCCAAAACCCGTCTGTTTTGTCTTGAGGTTGTTGGGAGCTCCTTCCTAGAATTTCAAATCTACTTAATTTGTTGTTGTGGTTAGCATTCAAAAATAAGAGTAAAGAAGAGCTGATATGATATCTGGTTATCGACCCCTACATAGAAACAAATTGTAAAATAGCTTGTAAAAGTACTTTTGTTTCCAAATGTTCCATGCTTTTTTAATGATCATCATGAAGTTGTTGGTTTCTCAGGTATGAGATCCAGTCAGGGGTGCATGATCCATTTGTAGATTGTGTATCTGTAATGAGGTTGTACAAGAAGATGCGCGCTCAAAATCATCACCTCGAAGAGTTGGGAACGTCCATTGCCGCTCTGAATACACCCAATTCCCTGCCCACGAGTTTGGATTCGTGGGAAAATGAGAAACTTGAGAGTATGACCCCAGATGAACTTTTTCAGATTTCAAAGTCTAACTACAAATGTTGGTGTTTGGATTCAAGGGCAGAATTGAAGGCGGACGATGAATTACATTTAGGGGAAGTCTCAGGGGCCCCAGATTCAAACCAGGAGTCACAAGCTTGGCCGGCCTGGCCTCAACCTCCAGAATTGAAAAGTTTGATGACCAATGTTACTTGGAGCTGAGAAATCATCTGTGGTGTTGGTATTTTTGTGAATGCAATATTCGGAGCAGGATGTAAACATTGTAAGAAATTACCGTATCTACTTGTGAATTTGGAGGAAGCTTTCCACGTTGAAATTTTACTTCAAAAACTTGGTATGATAGGAAAGATCATAGATTATCCAGTTTTTGGTGGTAATGTTTTGGCAAAGTTAAACAAGATATGGTATTTGGCAGAGAGAAACTTTCCCCATCTTTTTCCAGATTGGAAATGGTTGTTCACCTCAATGTGTTTGTGATTGTGTTAAGACTCCTTGTTGCTCATAAAATATTTAGTGGGTAGCTACAGTAAAATAGTGCAAAAGATTACATGATACTGTGAGGTATAGTTAATAACCCGGGTTGGCCTAGTGGTCAAGACTCTCGGGATTTGGGGTTTGCGCCCTCCTCCTAAGATCCAATGTCCGAAACTTCTCAAGTGCTATCCATTCTTTTAGGACCCATCTATACGGAGTTTTTACCCGACTTTAAGCTAGTGGACGGTGAGATAGGTTCCATAGGATTGGTTGAGGTGCGTTTAACTTTGCCCGGACACTCCGTTATCGAAAAGCTTGTGCAATTTTGCTACTCTCTTTGTTTGGTAGTACTTTGATTAGCGTATTGTCAATCCATGCACAGTCTCACGGGCTAAATGAGAAAGAAGTCGGTCCTCTCGTGATTACCTGATGAATTCCAATTGATTGGACAAAAAGAACCATCCCTATCTTGCAAGACTCATAAGTCAAAAGCCTGTATTGTTTATTACAAAACTAATTGTACTAATTTTCTACCACCTTCAATTTTTTTTTGCACCTCGAGACTCATGTCGCGAATTGTAATATTTTTTAGTGCTTGTAACTTGTGAGCAATATGATTTGTAACATTTTTTCTATGATTCATAATATTGCGCATCATGTAACTTTTATACAAAAAAAATCGTACTTATTATTCATAAAGGGTAATCGATTCGTATCATTATTAGAGGTGCATATGGTACATACCCGAATAAGGGGTATATTGTAGGCTTTTCCTTAAGTTAGTCCAAACAATTTATCTTTTAAAAGCCAATTCTACAAAATAAGCCGAAAAGAATCTAAAAAGTTAGTCCAGACTCACTCTTACACGAATGAGAATCGTTCTGGTTGGAATTGCCTTTGACCCTTGTTTCGTCTCTAAACAATAATAAGAGTAGAAAAATGATGAAACAAGCTTTTTTTCACATCTAGTAGGCTTAGAATGAAATTTTTAAATTTTTGGGTAAAAAATGATTAAAAACTTTTTCTCAGCTTGTAGTCATTTGTTTTACGGACTAAAAATACACAGCCAAGTGCAGAACCAAGCAAGTTTATTGCTTAAATACTTTTTATTAACAAATAATCATGAATCGAACGAGATTCTTAAAGTGCTAGGGACGGAGATTCAGATGTATTCAGAGTCCTCCAATGTGTGTGGATTGATCTTTACTGTTTGACCCACGTGCATTATAAATTGGAACACATCTGAAATTATGTACAAAGATCTGCGTCTGTTGCTAGGGGTGATAAACGAGTCTCATGTGCATTACGAATTGGAACACATTTGAAATTATGTACAAGTATCTGCGTCTGTTGCTAGGGGGTGATAAACGAGCCTAAGCAGTTGAACACTCAGTTTGTTTACGAGACAAACAATCTCAAATAAGTTTTAATTGAATTGAGCATATGTCAGTCTTGAGTAACTTGATTTTTTCATACATCGTAATCTAAACGAGACGAGTAGTAGTTTGTTCAAGTTTGATTTAAAAACTTAAACGAGTTTAAAAAATAATCGAACTTATTTTGTTTATGTAACAAATTGATTTCAACAAGCTTTTAATCAACAAACACAAGTAGCTTGGTTACTTTATTAGGTATCCATAGATAACTAACGGATAGTTCTATAAGAATAAACCTCAAGAAGTTGGCAAAGTGGCCTAGCCTTGAAACTTATAAGTTTACTCTCATATAAGATTTCAGGTTCAACAAACTCTCGGGCCGCTAAAAATTCCCGAAATGAGTGAGTTGCCCGCAAGCTGGCCCGCACGTCCTGTACTGTATAATTTTGGACCAGTCAAATTTTGCTCCTTTCTTCTTCTTCGTGACGAATATATACCCCACTGGCCAGCACGATTGACTCTCTCCTTTATCTCGGTCCAAATACAAACAGTAAACGAAAACCCCTCCACGCAGCCAAACCCCTCTCTCTCTCTCTCTCTCTTCCATGAACGATTGCTAGATCGATCGGCCTTCGAATATGGCGATGACCCTACACCATCAAACCATATGGGACGGCGTCGCTGAACTGACCAAGTCGGCTCAGGACAAGGGCGGCGACCCCTTGGTTTGGGCGATTCATCTCTCCTCCAGCCTCAACTCCGCCGGAGTTCAGTTACCGTCGACGGAGCTTGCCGAATTTCTGGTGTCGTACATATGTTGGGAGAATAACGTCCCGATAATGTGGAAGTTTCTCGAGAAGGCCTTGGTTATGAAGCTCGTGCCGCCTATGCTCCTTCTCGCTCTTCTTTCTACAAGGTACATGATTTTTTGGGTCCATTTCGCCTGGATTTTTGTTTTGATGTTTTTGTTTGTCTTTTCTAAATTTCGTTTTAAATTCACCTTGAATATTTCGGATTAATCGTTCGACGTGACGAGGCTAGTCTAAAAAATACTAAAAAACTAGAAGATTAAAGGGGGAAAAAAATTTCGACGAGCATAGTCTAATGAGTAAAAGATTAGGAAAAAGAAGTTTACTACTACAGATAAACACTTTGTAGCTTACTGTTTTTTTTAATTTATTTATTTAGTGCATCTTATTTGAACTTTTTTCAGCTCCGATTCAATTTTCATACAGTATTGTTCTACTCTGTCGTTGCGACGATGGATTACTTGACGAAAAGCTAAACAAATATGATTAAAAGTAGGTAACACCTTCTGTGGGTGAGGCAAATAATTTATGCCAAACGCACTGTTATATGTGAATTTTATCAGTTATGTTTTAGGGCTACTCATTTGTTTAACTGAAGTATGATGGTGAAGCAGGAGAAGCATAGACACGCGAAATAGGTGTAAGCAGGGACGGCCCCGATATAGGGCCGAAGGCAAATTTTATAAAAAGAAGAACTTTATGCATTTTCACGAGCAAAACCATAAAAAGATAGTCAACGTCAAAAAACCAAAATTATTTCTCTAAGCTATGTTCTATTACAAATTTTTTGAACCCACCACTTAAAAGATCATCCTTTTTTTTTTTCTGGCATTTTAGTGGCAAAAGTATTAATTATGCTCGTACAATCATTTTTTCTCATTTTGAAGCAATTTAATTTTATTGACTGATATTTAATGAATACTACACAACTCTTTGGGCCCTCTTTTTGAAATTTTTCGGAGCCGAAGGCAAAAGCATTGCTCGCCTTTGTTCAGGGCCGATACCGGGTGTAAGGACTGATTTCTTTTCTGAACTTTGAAGGAACATAGTGCAGTCACTGCACTCTGTTCCTTCAAAGTTACTGCAGTCTGTTTTTTCCTGTTGGAGAAACTATATGGTCCTTTTTTTTTGGTCTTTGAACTGCATTCCGTGAAATCATATACTATCTGCAATTTTATTGGAAGAAAATCTAGTGATGGGAACATTTCTGTATAGGAATAGTTAGGCCCTATTTTTATTTAGGAAATGCGGAGAGAAGAAAATGAAGAGGAAATTGAATTTTCTTGTTATACATTTTGTAGGGTAACCTGCAAGTGAAATTTCCTGTTCATAATTTATGCCATAACCCAATATGCTTGGCCTCCCGCTGTCATTTTTATCTTAAAAATATCCAGGAAATAAGCTCAATCCCTGCTATCAGCATTCAATAAAAGAAATTCAACATTTCGATTGAAAGCGGTCAGGTTTATAAATTTTGTTGATTCAATAGTTGCAACAATGCAGTATGGAGAGTTTGACACTCAATGATTCTATACACACAGTCTTTCCAACTATGATCACATTAGCCTAGGGCAAGGCTTGACAACAGATTTAGCTTTATGGTCAAAGCGAGGAATGACGTAGCTCATATGCCAATGCTTAGCTCCCATTGGTTTAGGGTCTGAATAATGGTCTCAGAAGAGCCATGCGGCCATGCACTTGATAAAACAAACGAATCCGTAATGAATTCCTTAAGTTGATAAGCAGTCCACAATTAATGGACTTGGTGAAACTTTCCAATAGCCCTAAACAAGCATATGGCTGATGGTTGTTTTTTGCTTCCCTGTGCTATTGACTCGAATGTTGGTGTATGGTTTATGGTCTGGTTGGAGCTGTCATGGTACATCATTTATAGGTGGTATCCTAATTTCAAGCATTTTGTGTACTAGTTACAATTAATAAAGTCAGTTCAATTTTCTTCTGTTTTTGTTTTTGTCTTCCATGTGTCCTAAGCAATGGTTGATTCATATAGTCAATTGACAGTCCTTGAGGATCCTAAGTAACAACGCCATCAATATTCATAGGAGCCTATGATGCACAAACACAGACACGGATACGGACACAGAGACGGACACGAGGACACGGGAATTCTAAAAAAATGGGGATACGGACACGGTGGGGGACACACCACATGTATATTTATATGTTTATTTACTTATATAATCCATCTATATATGTATATTTATAATTTGTTTTTTTAGAAAATTCAAACAAAACAACATCCACTAGTCCAAAACAAAACAAGACATCCTTAAGTTCAATACATGGTTCAAAGTTTTGAGTAATTATAAATTTACCCCAGAAAAATTTAAAAAAATTTCAAATTGACCCCCACGGTGTCCCCATCTGTCCCAGCCATGTCCCTTACCCCCTCTCATGTGTCCCCGCCGTGTCCCCAGCACAAAAAAATTTAAAAATTGGGACACGCCACGTGGCGTGTCCCCGTATCCGATACGGCGCCTCCTAGAGGTGTCGGTGCTTCATAGATAGGAGCCAAAGCCACAGTGTTGAGCTGATAATCAAATCCTCTATCCTTCCTCCCAGCTTGCCGTGTTTCAAGTTTTCTTACTGTCTCACATGATTGTTGCCTTGATGTGGTTCATGGAAGGATTCTAAGCTACCTTGGGCTTGGTGTATGGTCGTAAGTGGCATCGCATTGAAAAAAGATCCAACAACTGCTCAACATCAGTCGGACAAGTGAGAATATGACTATGAAGCAGACCCAAAGTCAGGGATTAGGTCTGGACTCTGGTTATGGTTTTGGTTCTTTTGGTTGGATCCTCCTTGCCATGGTGGTTTAGAGCCCACTTACTTCTGTTAAACCTTTGAGTCCTTAGAAGCGGTTCATACCTGCTTTGCCCTACTGTGCTTTCCATAGAGAATGTTATTGATTTCGATCTAGCATTTTTATATTTTGTAATCATTTATTACCACGATAGACACTTATTTTTTCCTCATCACAGGGTCATTCCAAGTCGACGGTCTCAGCCTGCAGCTTACAGACTTTATATGGAGCTCCTTAAGAGACATGCCTTTTCATTTGCATCTCAAATTAAATATTCGAATTATGAAAAGTGAGTTCTTAAATTAAACATTCAAATTATGAAAAGTAATTTCAGTTTGATATTTAATATTTGTTCATATCTTACATCTCCTCCATCGTTTGGTTTGTTCATGCATTGTATTATTTTCTTGGAGAAAATATATATGTTCATCACTTTCATTGTAACCTATTGCTCTAAAGTTACTTTCGAAAACTGTCTTTTTCCTAACGCTGGATCTATTGTCATCATGAAGACCAAATTGAAACTGTACCATGGTTGGGCATCTTTCTCTAGCCATTCCTATCATGACATTGCTCAAGTGAGGAACACTTGAAGAGAATTTAAAGTGACATTCAAGGGAATTGAATTGGGTTTGAGAGAGACTAATCTGGGGGCCTTGAAGTTAACGACCAGGCAAACCTCCAGTGGCCCTTAGGGACAGTTAGTCTCATGATACAATGAACTTTTCAATCGAGTGACAGTAGAATTTTAGATGACCATGGAATCTTCCCACCTCCATCCTTGTAATTTCTAGTCATTTTTGTTTGTGGTTATTTTTGAATAATGGGTTTCTCTAGTTCCTAATCAGGTATTGGAATACGATGAGAGTAACATACTTTCCATGGATTTGCAGGATCATGCATTTAATAGATGACACTCTTCATCTTTCCCAGATATTTTCCCTTCAGGTGTATGAACCTGGGGTGCTAGTCGTTGAATATGTCTTTTCAACTGTATGGCAGTTACTTGATGCATCACTAGAAGATGAAGGGTTGCTGGTACTCACACCAGAAAAGAAGTCTAGGTGGCCAACTGGTACGCAAGATATGGATGTAGATGGTCATGATATCTTTGATGACAAGAGGATGGAATATCATGAGGGAATGCAAAAAACAAATACTGTCATGGCTGTTGAGATAATTGGAGAATTTTTCAAAGATAAAGTGGCTTCAAGGATTCTTTACTTGGCACGACGAAACATGTAAGAATTATGGTGATGCCTATGTTCTGTTGAACTTCTTTTACATGTGTCATTTATGGGCCTGCCTGTTGTTGAGTGAAACACAAGCAATTCGTTCCGTTCCTTCATGGGCTTTTGATCAGAACTCTGGTTTGTCTGAATAGAGTGGATTGCTGTGGCGACTGCATTGATTGAGTAGAAAGAAGCTAATTCGTTGATTACCTTCTTTCCCTTCTCAGGTCCTCTCACTGGGGATGTTTTATTCAGCATTTGCAACTGCTTGCTGCAAACTCGTCAGCGGTGAGGAATTCAAAACACATTTCCCCTGATGCTCTTCTGCAGTTAACATCGGATAAACGCAGAGTCTTGTCCCGTGAATGCAAAACAAGTTCACAGAAACAGTTTCATGCAGTGATAGCTGGGTCACTTGTATCTTCTGCTGGTCAATGCCATGGAATTAGTCAGTCTGCACTTTGGCTTCCTTTTGACCTGTTTCTGGAAGACAGTATGGATGGATCACAAGTCACCGCTACTGGTGCCGTTGAAATTCTTACTGGTACAACTGTACAAGTCATTTCTTGCACTTTTATGGCCAAATGAGAATATGTTGATACAACATTAGTACCAAAAAAATCAACAAAGTAGATTAATGTTGCAGGTTTGGCAAAGGCTCTTCAAGCTGTCAATCAAACTTCCTGGCAGGATACATTTACGGGCCTATGGATTTCAGTTCTACGGCTTGTTCAAAGGGTAAGAACTCATGACAAGTACATCCAAGTAATCCTCTTCTTGAAGCTGAAATACTTTTGCTTGCTATGATACTCCAGGTCTCCTAAAAACTTTGATTGCAAAAACACTTCCCACTTCACTTTGAAGTTTGCAAAAGATCTCAAATTTTACCAAAACTGAGTCACTTCTTTCGTTTTTAATACCTATTAAGCATTCTTTCTGATTAATTTGGGTTGGGCTTGTTGTTGCTTCCATTTTGTGTTTGCCTAGGATTGAGAAAATATTTGAACCAAGAACAGTGACTTCATATGACAATATATAGAGGGTATGAGAATGCTTCAAAATTGAAAAGTGAGTGCCAAAGTATATTGTCTACTTCTGTGGATGTGATAAGAACATGGGGACAATGGGATCCTGGGAGTTGTAAATTGGACAAAATGTCAAGAAAGATTTGTGCAAAGGGTTGGCTGGTTATGGATCCATCCTAATTGTTTCTGTATACTCTCTTGTAGATTTCATTTTAGAGATGTCTGATTTGTATTATGGTTTTTCTTCCAAAAAAAAAAAAAAAATTTGATCCACAGTATTTAGGAATTTGTGCTGCTCACATTCATGATTAGTTCTATTTTCGTTCTTGGTTCTATTTAGGAAAGGGATCCAAGTGAAGGAGGTCCTGTACCTCGCCTAGATACGTGCTTGTGCATGTTATTGTCTGTCACACCACTTGCAATTTTGAATATTATTGAGGAGGAGGAGACTGCACTGATTAATGAAGCTGAGGGCAGAGTCACCAGTCAAAGGAAAGAGAATCATGTTTCAGGAGAGCGTCGCAGGGATTTAGTTTCTAGCCTGCAGCAATTGGATGATTATGAAGGCTTGTTGACTCCACCCTTGCCTGTGATTCCAGTAGCCAATCAGGCTGCTACCAAAGCGATGATGTTTCTTTCGGGTGTAGCAGTCGGGGGTGGATACGTCGAAGGCGTGAGCTTTAATGACATGCCAGGAAATTGTTGTGAGTATCAATTATTGTCATTAAGAAAATTTGTTAGATTGTCAGTTGCCTACAAAGATTGGACTATTACAAAAAAAGAGCCCGACAATGTTTATTGAGCTCCACTCTGCCCCCGTTTATCTGATCCCCTCTTGCAGATGACAAAGATAGCTTAACATATAACAATGATGAACTGAACCGGCTGCGAAAATGCACACAGAACGGATATTATGTTGGAGATGGGAAGACAAGTATTATGTTGGACAACCACATAATACCCTAGTTAAAACGTACTGGAATTGAAGTTCTGATACCATGCTCGGTCACTTGTTGCCTTTGAGCTTAAACGGGTAGGGATGGGCAAAATTTTATCAGGCTCTTGAAAACTGTCAGGTGAAAGTTTTCTTAATGGGGAGAAACAGTTGTAGATGTGCGATTTATGCCTTCTTTGAGGGATACCCTTTCTTGTTGCTACTTGAGATCTTTTTGTCATAGAAGTCTCCCTGAATTAGATCTTACTCTTTTGGTTTCTGAAAGTTCTGCAGAGTAGTGTTTCTTCTGCTTGAGCATAGTTTTACTCATTTTCTAATAGTCCAAAACTACACTGAAAAGAAAAATAAAGGCAGAAAAAGGATAGTGTCATGGGTTGTTTTAGTTGTGTATATCTGAAATAAATTAAAAAATTGTTTATTTTTAATTGCTTTTGATGACTGCTAAATTGCTAATTATCTTCCTAGTTCTCTTCAATAGGTCCTTTTTCAAATGGAACTATTTCATTTTACATATATTCATCTTTATACCACAATCTATGGGTTTTGTTGGCCATTGATTTTCATGGTTAAGGCCCATCCAGGCACTTCTAATTAGGTTTTTCTTGCAGCTGGAAACATGAGGCATCTGATTGTTGAGGCTTGTATTGCTCGAGATCTTTTGGACACATCAGCATACTTATGGCCTAGCTATGTAAAAGGACGCTGCAGTCAAATTCCTCGGAGTGTTTCTGGTCACATGCCTGGTTGGTCATCATTGCTGAAGGGGTCCCCTCTAACGCCTCCAATGGTAAATGCCCTGGTTTCAACTCCAGCATCAAGGTATGCTACTATGCTGATGTGCTGACACTTCTAATTTCTGAAGAATCTTCTTCTAGCCCCTTCCCCTTGTTATCCTAGCCCAGAAGGTAGAAGTAGTTGTAGTGGCACTCCGAATTGAACCAATGACTTTAGACTTTCTCACTGCAACCCTACACCATTTGTTGTAAGGGATGTTATCGTGAATTCGAAAGCTGGTGGAGCTGAAAGTTCATTGGTTGTTTGTCTACACATGATTTGGTTAAGAGGATTTTATTTCAAGCAAGTTTCCTGTCTATTCGGTCTATTTCTACTAGATTGTCCAATAATTCATTTAGTTTTCATTTCCAATTTTGGGTTAATTCTACCTATGAGGCTATAATGGTTCCGCATCATGATGGATGCGTTAGGAATGATAAAATCCTCTAAAGCCTTTTAACTGCAGGTTTTAGATAGGAACATTGTCGTGTGGGTTATAATTTTATGTCCTTTAAACTTGTGTTGTTGTGGCCCTTGTGGGAGTGTCATATTACTAAGTTCATGTTGCATCCAATTATGTCATGTTGAATTACCATCTGTTAGTAATATAGCATCAACTTGATAATCATTTTCATTACACTTGGAAGTTTTTTCCTCCCGGTAAACTATGTGAAAGTGGAAACTGTAGGGGTATATATAACATTTTATGTACATGCTTCTGTGTGTGTGGTAGCTATAGCCTGGTCTTCAGTAAAACCCTTTTCTTTCCTGAAGCCAGGTATGTCAGATGCTCATTTTTGTTAATTTATCACTGGTAAGCGAACTGAATTTTAGCTCATGCATTATACGAAAGCTTAGCAGAGATAGAGAGAATATATGAGATCGCTGTTGGTGGTTCAGATGATGAGAAGTTATCTGCTGCAACAATCCTATGTGGGGCGTCTCTGATTCGTGGTTGGAACATACAGGTAAGGTGGTGAATGATGTTGGGATTGCTCTAAAACATCACATGGCAGTAGATTAGTACTTTTCCCCTTTTCTGCTGTTGTTGAAATTATATTTTGTTCTATGTTTGCAGGAACATACGGTTCTTTTGATAATAAAATTGCTATCGCTCGGAGTTCCTGCAGATTTTTCGGGGGTTGATAGCCATTTGAGAGCTTATGCTCCATTTGTGGATGTTCTCGTTGTCGGGATATCATCTGCTGATTGTATGCAGATTTTTAATTTACATGGCATGGTGGGTTGAATTTCAGCAACAATTCTTTCTTCTGAATTTTAGCTAGATATGTTTGTTTAACAGTCGACGAAATATATGAGGACCAGTATGCAGTTCTCTATCTTTCTCACAGTGAAAGAATGCAAAGAATTGAACAATAGCCCTTCTCCTTGATACATTTCAAAGGATAGAGCATGGGCTTTCATTATTTTTGACAAACTACAGTTTTGCACCAAAAAGAAGCTGAACATGAAATGTGCCTTGCCTCATATAAGGGTTGAAAAGTTCTTCACATTATCTCATGATTTGTGCATATAGATTTGCGGCATTGTCCATCCCATTGAAGGCAATCTAGTCTGTTTTTTAGATCTATTGGTCTGACAACAAAAATAGCATAGAGAGAGCGGATTCTGTGCATAATGGAAAACTCTCAAGGAGATCATTTTTGGCATTGATCTGATCTTATTTGTTACCTTCTAGGTTCCCCAACTTGCTGGCAAATTGATGCCCATCTGTGAGGTCTTTGGATCATGTGCACCCAAGGCATCGTGGACTCTTCCGACAGGGGAAGAATTATCTTCCCACGTGGTGTTCTCCAATGCGTTTACTCTTCTTCTGAGTCTATGGAGGTTTGATCGTCCTCCTCTGGAACACATTACAGGAGATATGGCTCCCATTGGATCCAAACTAACTCCGGAGTACCTCTTATTAGTTCGCAACTCCCAGCTAGCATCTTACACAATCACACCCAAGGATCAACTTAAAAGCAAGAGGCTGACAAAATTTTCAAGTTTATCACCGTCAGAGCCCATATTTATGGAATCCTTTCCTAAATTGAAACGCTGGTACAGGCAGCATCAAGAATGCATAACTTCAATTCTCCCTGGTCTTGTACAGGGGAGTTCTGTTCATCAGATTGTGGATGGGCTTTTGAACATGATGTTTAGAAAAGTGAATAGAGGTGGTCAAACCCAGACTCCTACAACTTCTGGTAGCAGTAATTCATCTGGGTCTGCATTGGAAGATGCCTATCGTCAACTAAAATTACCTTCTTGGGACCTTATGGAAGCTGTTCCCTTTGTGGTTGATGCTGCTTTGACTGCGTGTGCCCATGGGAGGTTGTTCCCTCGTGAACTTGCAACAGGTTAGTTCAACCTGGTTAAGATTGCCTGCTTTTTTGTGTGTGTACAATTTTTCAGTAATAAATCATTCGTGTGGAGGTGAAGAAGAACCTTTTTTTCTTTGCAATCTTGTCAAGCTTCACAAAATAATATATCTTTAGCGTGTTTCTGTAACTTTGATTGGTATCTGTCTGAAGTGATTTTTGTTTTGAAGTTGAAGGTGTTTGTTTTTTTTTTGAATTTCCTTAAATAGGTATTAGTTTTACAAACAGTCTGCTACTCTGCTGACAGTGCATAAAGTGAAGTAACTCGATTGTCTTGTTTTTCTTTTGTTTGTTCGGCGAAAGTCAGTTTTGTTAGCAAGATTTGAACCCCACATCAAATGCATGGGAGTACATGGTACATACCATTGGGCTACCACTCCACTTGTACATGGTACATACCATTGGGCTACCACTCCACTTGTAACTCGATTGCCTTGGATGCATCACTATTTTTTTGTTTGGACGGGTTCATTTTCAAACTGTCAACAATATTACTAGGTCATAGGTCCAAGCTAGAGTCCTCGGGACAAGGGTTTACTGTGTTTTTGCTGGCCTTCCAAATGTCCACATGTATGAGTGACATGTTTCTCCCTATTTATTTATTTTCAGTTTTTAAAAAAAAATTGATTTCTCCTCTATTTATTTTGAAAGTGGGTTTTAAAATGTCTTTGCTAAAAAGATAGCGAATACTATTGCGTACAAGAGATTATTGTAAACTGTTTTTTTGATTTTCCAATAAGATTTATCGTATTTGTTCAATCTACAAGAAGGGGAGCCTTGTGTACCAAGTTTTTAAGGTAGATTACCATGAATATATCATTTGTTGTCCCGCAGCTCCCGCTTTTTGGTTGACGAGTAATCCTCAGGTTAGCTGGCTGATATGATTGGTGCAAGTTTGTGTTTTTTATGTTGCATTTAACAGTGAACTACTATTTGACCGGTTCTACTCTACTAGTTAATGGAGTTGAAGTGTTCCTAAATACCCTCTTGCATCTCTATCTCAGGTCTCAAAGATCTTGCTGATTTTCTTCCTGCATCCATGGCTACCATTTTAAGCTACTTTTCTGCTGAAGTAACTCGGGGTATTTGGAAGCCCGCTTCTATGAATGGTACTGATTGGCCGAGCCCTGCTGGAAATTTAGCCATGGTTGAGCAACAGATAAGAAAAATCTTAGCCGGCACTGGTGTTGATGTTCCGAGTCTTGTTTCAGGTATCGTCTCATTGTATTTGCAGTTATTGTCACCCTCAATCCTCAAAATTTGTGTGGATGAAATAAAATTGAAACAGTTCTTTTCAGGTGAATAGTTTAGAGAGGTTGTTCCCACTCGGTCAAAGGATTTCAACGTGTATTTTTTCAACGTAGCCTTGTTTTTGAAAGAAACATCGAAATAACTATTTTCATCTTCTTGCAAATCACTCCGCTAAAAGAAATGAGTAAGACGTTCAAAGTTTGTTCAAAAATAATCTTCTATAAGGTATTCTGCAAATTTGTTTGTGAAAACTGTAATCAAACGGTTATGTACAGGAAGTTCAAAGTGGAAGTATGCTGAGGAAATTGGAACTTCTGACTTATGTCGTGATGTTTGTTCTGATTAAGTAAAACTTATTTGGTTGCAGGGGGAAGCTCTCCAGCTACGCTGCCTTTACCCTTGGCTGCCCTTATAAGCCTCACAATAACCTACAAATTAGACAGGGCCAGCGAGCGATTACTATTTCTGATCGGCCCAGCTTTGAATAACCTTGCAGCTGGTTGCCCGTGGCCATGTTTTCCCATTATAGCCTCCTTATGGGCTCAGAAAGTAAAGCGTTGGAGCGACTTCCTTGTTTTCTCTGCTTCCCGTACTGTCTTTCACCACAACAATGATGCTGTGGATCAGCTCCTAAGACAATGCTTCGCATGCACCCTGGGCCTAACCCCCACTCTCACCTCTAGCAATGGTGCTGTGGGTGCCCTTCTGGGCCACGGATTTGGTTTCCATTTCTCTGGCGGGATTTCCCCGGTGGCCCCTGGAATACTCTACTTACGAGTGCACCGGGCTGTCAGAAACGTTATGTTCATGTCAGAGGGAATTATTTTGCTCCTAATGCACTCTGTTAAAGAAATTGCAAGTTTCGGTTCTAGAGAGAAAATGGGCCGTTCTAAGAAGACCAAGAATGGGATGAGGTATGGCCAGGTTTCTCTTGCTACGGCCATGACACGTGTCAAGCTTGCAGCAACGCTAGGAGCTTCATTAGTTTGGATAACTGGTGGATTAAACTTGGTCCAATTGTTAATCAAGGAAACTTTGCCTTCTTGGTTCATATCAGTTCAAAAATCAGACCCTGATGGGCCAGAACCTGGTGGGATTGTTCCTATGCTTAGTGGCTGTGCTCTTGCATACTTTGCAGTGCTTTCGGGTACATTTGCTTGGGGAGTTGACTCGTCATCCCCGTCATCCAAACGAAGGAGAAACGTTCTTGGGGCTCACTTCGGATTCCTAGCGAGCGTGCTTGACGGGCAAATATCGCTAGGTTGTGACTTCGCGACATGGCGGGCTTATGTGTCGGGTTTAGTTAGCTTGATGGTCGGGTGTACGCCGAAGTGGATGTTAGAAGTGGATGTGAACATATTGAAGAGAGTGAGCAAGGGATTGTGTTCGTGGAATGAGGAAGAATTGGCTTTGGCCCTTCTTGGCATTAGTGGGGTTGGTACAATGGGCGCAGCTGCTGAATTGATCATTGAAGGTGATTCTTTTTGAATTTTGTTGCATGTAATATGCATAAATTTCAAAAATTTTGGTAACTTACCAGGTTAGAGAGATTGATGTCTGCTACCCTTTGAAATCTTGATTTAGTACAGGATTTTGTATAATTATCAGTTATGTACAGTTGCAGCAGATAAAATAGGAAGAACTGTATATGTATTTTGTTTTAGGGAAACCTAAATTGCTTGCATTCTTAAACTTGCACTGGTTATTTCATGTTAAAGCTTAATGGTTTCCTGAAACACCAGTCCAAGCGCGCTCCAAGGGATTGGTTGAGGGGGGCTTAACACCGAAGAATTTACATTTCCAAAAAAAATCCTATGCCCCTATCGAAGGTTTGCTTGGTTTCTAAGTTCAATACCCATAAATTAGTTGAGTTGCGCTTAAGTTGGTCTGAAATTTTTTGTTATCAAAATGAAAACAACACCGGATCAAGTGTGAAAATTAAAAAAATGGTGGTGAAATTCTCTCATCTGTGTGTGTGTGTGTTCACCATTTTTGTTCTTTGAAACAAGAACATAATCTATTCCACGTGATATGCAACACAATGGAAAAAAATCGCGAGCATGTACACACCCAAACACAGTATGCTAAAACTTAAAACCAATCATTCAATAAAAGGGAAGTGTTGGTGAATCCCAATTTGTTCGAAAGCATGGAATCACCATAACTTTTCGGCTCGGGTTTGGAATCGGAGGAGAATGACTTACTCAGTTTGCCCGAAGACTTTGCCCTTATAAAGAGGGCAACAAGTCATGGTTGTGATCTGCAACAAACTTAGTGACCTGCCACTCTTGAGTGGAAACGTTACCCGACTTTCGCAATGCTATTCTTAAATGAGCTTTGCATTCACATTTCGCGGACTTCCTATTCCGCTGCTGCAAAGAGGGTTTCGTAATCTTCAACGGTTGTTTACCTTCTCGATGACAAAAGAAATCACGCCTTATGATTTCTCCATTTTTGTTGACGAACCGGCCTTTCCGAATTGAAAACCCATGTCGATTCGCATAGGATTTGTAGAAGATGAAAGCCTCTTCTTCACTTGGAAAGATTTGACCAACATAAGGCTCAGTCTCATTTCCTATTGATTTTCCATCTTCAGAGACTTCAACAGCTCCCATATCATCCATATCATCTGAGGGATCATACTCATTCCAACCAAATCATTGTAATGAAAAACAATATAACAAATAAAGGGCTGTGGGAGGACTGGAAGGATTAATCTGAGGTCTGGGCAAGCTAGCCCGGGACACCCCGCACTACCCAAATGACAAATATGTATTACGAATAGAGTATAGGAAATTATACTTTACCTTCTTTAGGTGACTTGTTTAAGTCAAGACAATTACTACTTGAAATGGATTGTTGAATCTCTCCAATTAAATCTCCATCCATTGAGATTATAATGCTACAAAGAGAGAAAAAGAAGAAGAAGAGAATTAATTGTATTTCAAGATACCTGAAAAGTAACTGTAAATATGAAAATACCATTACCTTTTTTTGTTGCAGAATTTTCTTAATCACTCCAAGGAGCAATAAAGTTCCATGAAGAAAAAACTTGGGCTCCCACAAGTAAGCGGTGAAAATGGGTTCCAAAGATTAATCGAGGTGCACGTAAGTTGGTCTGGTCACATAAGTTATAGAAAAAACATGAAGGAAAAGATCTGTTAGTGTGAAGGGAAAGGAGAAAGGTTAACCTGAAATCTGAGAGAATGATTTGGTGTGCATTTTGTCTCTTGGAGCTGAGAAGTTATTCCGAAAGAAATGGCAGATGAAAAGGCAAAATTTGTGGGGAAATGGAGGGAAATGAAAAGAAGGGTCTGATTTAATGAGTGCCCTGGGTAATTTGTTAAGAGTGCATTGACTCTCCTACCAACTTCTGCTTTTACGGGAAATGTGGAAATTAAGAATAGGGTGACTTAGCTTTGACCGGACCGGGGAAGAAAATAGTTGAGGTGCACGTAAGTTTGCCCAAATACCGCGCCGGTATTGTTCCAACGATCGGAGACGTCCACCGCATAGAGCTTCCTTGAGGTTTCTGACACAGACACATACCTCCCCTGAGATTTCTGAAATGACACTGACCTCCCTTGCTTTTGCTGACTAAATCAAGATTCCCCCTAGACCTTTTTCCGTTAGCATTCCGTTAAAAAACTAACGGAAGTTGATGATCTCACATAAAACAAGGAATTTAAAGTCAAAATTGCTCTCATTTAATATTTCTATTACCAAACTATATTATCTTTGTCAAAAATTTTGCCACCCTTTTTAGTCTTTATCATTTACATAATTTTCTCCTAATTTCCTTATCTCTATATACATATATATATATATATATATATAAACAATATAATTATATACTTGGGTTGTTCTCCAATGGATTTTATGAAGATTTGATAAAATTATACCCTTGATTTTATCCATTCTGCAAAAGATTTCATAAAATCTCCCATCTTTACATTCAAAAATGGGCAAAAATGGGAGATTTTATGGAATTTTTTGCAGAATGGATAAAATCAAGGGTATGATTTTATTAAATCTTCATAAAATCCATTGGAGAACAGCCTTACAATTAAATATGTATGCATGTGTTTACAAGACTCTCTTTTGCATAATTTTTTCCCCTTTCAATGTCTATGTTTTTTTTTTACACTTTCATTTTTTACTTAAATTTTTTTTAACCAACTTATATTTTTGATTGAGACAAACCGAAAAATAAAAAACATTATAAAACAAAATGAAAAAATAATAAATTTTTTATTATAAAGCCCAACAAGCCAAGTAATGGAGTTTTTTTTTTTTTTTTTTTGCGTAGTTTTGGATTAATATGAATTTTATTGACACGAGTCTATTTATTTTAATTTCATTGATCATTTTTGGTTGAGACAAACTGAAAAATAAAAAAACATTATAATAAAAAATTGAAAAACAATAATTTTTTATTATAATAGTTCAAAAAATGGAGTTTTTTTTGTGTGGTTTGTATAGTTTTGTCTTAATATGAATTTAATTTACACGAGTCTATTTATTTTAATTTCATTGATCATTTTGTTTGAGATAAACCGAAAAATAAACAACATTTGGAAAAAAAAAAATTAACCTAATCCTTTTCAAGTGAAAAATATTATTCTTTTTCCACTAATCTCCATGATCTAGTAAAGTTAAGTTCACTTAACCAAAAAAATTCACAAAATAAAAAGAGATGAGGTTTTTTTAAAAAAAAATTAAGTTGGTAGAATTTATTTATTTTGTTATGAGGGTATTTTGGTAGTTTTCTTCCTAAACTTAACGCCATCAATGGAAAAGTAACGGCAAGGGGGTATCTCGATATTGTCAGCAAAAATAGGGGAGGTCAAGGTCATTTCAGAAACCTTAGGGGAGGTATCAGTTTGTGTCATAAACCTCAGAGGAGGTTACTGATAATTACCCACAAAAATATCATTTAGGGGAAACAACCCCACTTTTGACTTTAAAAATGGTATTTTTAGTGAAAACTCACCCTTAATTCGAGTAAAATGACAATGAAACTAAAGATTCAATGGAAATGTTAAAAAAAAATAAAATGACCAATGATGAAATCGAACGGCTAGGAACTAAAAAGTGTAAAAACCGAAAGAAAAAACTTTTTACTTCTCTTTGAACTCGCATATATAAATGAGCTAATATATACGGACGGAGCTTTGCTTCTGTTTTAATTGGATTTTCCGTAGGTGAATGGTGGGATTGAACCTCCAAAATTAGTCAAGGTGCACGTAAGGTAGTTCGGACATTTGATTATCAAAAAATATATATTACCCAATAATATTACTCCCCATAAATCTGGCATGTTTTACTCATTGAGGCATAGTTTTTACTAAAAATACTTTCGGTATTTTTGATATTCTGTGAAAACTCACCCTAAACTATGCCTATAAAAGGTTGGTCGCTCTCTAATGTGTTTTAGTTTAACGATTGATTTCTCTGCAACGGGAATTTTTTTTTATTTTTTATTTCTCCTCAATGCTACGTACACATTTTCGAACATAAATATATCGACACCCACATCGGGAGTTTGGGTTATGTGTGTTGTGTTTAAACTTTAAAGGGTCCACTTCATCTCTCCCTAGACCGCAATTCCTCGGGTGAGTGTGTGTGTAAAATTACCCTATTTCCCTCAAAAAAAAAATTATTTATCTACAAGCCCTTTATTTATTTATTTATTTATGATCAAAATACAAGCCCCTTTATTTATCAATCTCTCAAATTTATTTGAAATGGGATGTGTACCGTAGAACTCTCCTTGAAAATGGGCCAACTCCTATTTCCCTATCTTCTCAAGTACCCTCTCTCACTTGGTAACGGTGTACATAGTTTTTACACCCATAAAAATGGAGGCAACGGCGTTCCAGCTAACTCCGCCACCGCCACCGCCGCCGCCACCGCTCAATTTCTCTACCCTTTCGAGAATTTCAGTAGCTCCAACAATCCCTTCTCTTTTCAAGACCAGTTCTCGTCCCACCGCAGGTTAGTAAACGAATACCCATAATTTCTGCACCTATTTTTCTGTGTCAGCTAAACTGGGTTTTCTCAAAAAATTCTGGTGTAATTCTTTGTGCGTTTGGGAGCAGCTTTGTGTAGGACCAAGAAGATACAAGAACAAGACCTCGACGGGCTTCCAAAAGAGTTTTACGATGATGTATGTAGCCTACAGTAATTTCATCTTTATTCTCATTAAAAGTTTTCACTTGGGTAAACAAGTTTATTTTTTAAAGAATTATGCATATATAGAATTGGTTACAGAGAGGGGGTGAACCCAGTTAGTATGCGGAAGCCTATTTTTGGTATTATGCTCCCAGATTTTGTATACAAAAACATAGGAACATACTAGTTGGAATTGATGGAGCCAAACTAAAAAAACAAAAAGACTTGTTGGAATTGGTAAATATTAGCAAATTTCTGATAGGGTTGAGCCAATTCAAGAGCTAATCTAAATCAAAATTCAGTATACAAAGAGCAGGAACTGACCTCCTTTTCTTTACACATGATTTTTCACTTTTTGTATTTTGTTCTGTTCTTGAGGATTGGGTGATAGTTATCTATTCTGGGAATTCTTGACTCAACTGTTTTTTTTTGGCTTAAGGAGAAACATTGCAATCCAAGATGAGTCTTTTTGTACTTTTCTTTGCACTCGAGTATTGAGTTGTCGGGGGCGTTCATTTTGGATATTCTTTCACTCTGCTAGTCTTCTGTGTTTGGGCTTAAAGAGTGAACTTATAATCTTCAAGCGGAGCTACCCAATCGATGTGCAAATGATCAATTTAATTTCATTAATGTGGGCTATGAGTTCATTTTCCAATTATCCCTTTATGCTAACCTTCTGTATTATTTGTCCGGCGTGAGCTCATTTCTCATGCTCATTTGACCTTCTCATAGGTCAATACTGCATTTTTTTAAGCTGTTAGATGGACAGTGAACCTTAAATTAGGAAAACAAAGGCAACGCTCACATTAATAGGAAAACTTCAGTGGTTTATCATGCTCTGATCCTTGTAACTTGTAAGCTTAGGAATGGCAAGCCCAACAACGTGAAAAAACGAAAAAGTTGCATCGACAACGTCAAGAGGAAGACGAGGAGGAGGAAAGAAAGGTTGACGAGTATCGTGAAATTGGTATGCGGTTGAAAAACTATCCGGAAGATGAACTTCGAAAGGCAAGGCTACTGGTTTCAAGCCTTCTCAAATCTGCTGAAGAAGTGGAAGAGGTAATCTTTGCATACTGGCAATAAATTTTTGTGTGAGTGGCCTAATATTTTCCTACCAAAACAGCTTTTGAGGTGCCATAGTCTGATGATTGATCCCCACTAATCCTGTTAAATATATTGCAGGCGTAGTATTAGGTTTGTATCAACTGTACATCTAGCTTATATGCTATAGGTTTAATTCTTGTTGAAGCTATACTGGGTTCGTATCAATTGTCATATCTAGCTTATATGAACGTAATGTGCTTCTCCATAGATTTTGCGTCCTTTTCCTTTAAGTTTCTGTAACTTATCCAGAATGTAAGCAGTGTTACAAATTCATAGCTAAAATAAAGTTCCTGTCACAAGGAGTACGTTTGGAATGCAGCGGTTATGCCCATCTTCATCATGAATAGTTGCAACACCCCATAGTGTTGTCTTTCAATGTCCTCTCTGCTGCTCTGCATGGGTCAAAATTTGATGGTTATGATGATTGTTTCACTGGTCTGCAGAAAATTGAGGAAGCTGGTGAGAGGGGTGAACTAACTGAACTTGTTCTGATGGTCATTTGGAATCGCCTTGATCTTGCACGACGTGATGTACGTTAGAGTTTTAGCTACTTAATGCATCTGGCTGATTGACTTATTTTCTGAGGTGATGCTACTATATGCAAAAGGATTTCTTAAGTTATCGTACCTGTTGCGATGGATTCAAAAGTATATCTTTGACTTTTCGGTCTCTGCCTGTTATAGATGCATTCAGTTGGCAATGATCCAAAAAAATGAAGCCACAATGCATAACAATTAAGTGATGCTCTAGAATATGGGGTGGTTTGCTTTTCTGGCTCTTTACATGTGTTCCTACTGGAATAATGAGTAAAGGAATTAGAACGGCAGAGTTTGTGGGACCATTTCTAGAATCCATATCTATTTTTCCTAGAAATACCAGCTAGACCTCTCTCATGCTCTTTTTTACGTATTCATTATAATTTTCAGGAAGAGAAGGATGCTATTAGATGTCTTGATCTCTTATACAGGCGAATTGAGGTATGCACTTGTCATCATATTTAATCTATAGCCTTCAATGGATCCCATATCATATTACGTGTTTAACTTGCATAAATGAATGGCGCTTAATTCATGAGTATCTGTGTTTCTTTGAGTTTGGCTTGTTTCCCTTACATATTACTTGTAGTCTATGCTGCTGCTGGTCCACCTGTGTTCCATGTTGTATTCTTTTCTATTCGTTCAAATCGCCTCTTGGGTAAACAGGAGTCCATTCATTCTAGGAGTTCTCATGAACCAGTGGAAATTATGAAATTTTTGTTGAAAGCCCAAACAAATGGTCATTTCTTACTTATTGGCCTCCATTTAAACCTTTAAAGTCTATCAGAATTCCAAAAAGTTCTACCCCAATAAGTTCTACCGAGCAAAATAAGTCCAGCCTACCTCAGCTTGCATGAGGTGATTGCTGTGTCCTTTTCAATCCCCAAGTCTCCTTTTAGATTATGCCAACCTTCTTTGAGATGCACATCTAAGTCTTACTTTTACATTGTAGACTGAAATTATGAAACGGGAAGCTCCTCCTGCTATGAGACTGCTCAACGATCTTTTAATGTTGCATGATGGTTTTAATGAGGAAGTTTGGCTGAAGGAATGCAGAAAGCGGATGGCTGAAACCTTTCCACAAGAGGATCCATACAGTGTTCTTGTCCCAGTAGGCTTTGACATTGATAAGGTACGAAAACAAATGCCAAATTGCATCATAGCCGTGAGCTGATATTCTGCATAATTCAGATATGTTCATGACAACATCTGGTTTTAGGTTTCAATCTCCAATGAATCACCGCACTGTTCAGTTTGGGGAGAAATATTTTTGGTTTCCTCAAATCAGTTCTTATTTTCCCCGGTGATATGAGGCTACTACTTACAAATCTGGAAATAATGTACATTAGACGGGACGTCCATCTATATCAGAAAGTCTTACGACACATATTTACAAGCATACAAATAAGCATGACAACCACGACTGCAGCTCAAAGGAATTGGCAAAAATATACTCGTTGAGAGACTGCACTAGTGACCTACTTTGATAGCCCCAGTTGGCAGTTAGCTTTGTTTTTTCGATTGATATGGGGATGTTTTGAGAAAACATATTAGCAGTTTTGGTTTTTTTTTGGTTCGATTTGACCAAGAGCCAAGTAATTTTTTTTTTTTTTTCCGTATTCGATTGTTCTCTTTTCCTCGTTCCACACCAAGGAATATATTGGCATTCAAAGCGTGCGCGGGTCTGTAGCTTTTTCAAATAGCAAGTCTCGTCATATGGTAAAGAGATTTTTTCTAATGAATTAGATAATTTCTTCAGCATCAAGGCCCACTACCACCAGTTGATGATGATGATGTACTTTTGAGGGTGGATTTTGTGAGAGAAGTTGATGCATTGCTGCAAGAGGTTCGATCTGAGCAAAGAGAAGCACAAAATGCTCAAGGGCTTGATCCGGAGTCTGTTGCACTTCGGTTGAAGCAACAGGAGAAGCAGCAGACTATTCGTCTCGTGGAAGCTCTCTTGGATCTGGCCATTGATTTGAAATGGTAGTCGTATAGTTTTAAACCTTAGTAAAATCCTGCATTGGATTCGGCCACATTTGTTTTCAGTTCTGAAGCCTGATAGAAACTCAATTGTTGTAGCCCTTAAATTGAAGAGTACATTCCATTTTCACTAAGAGTTCCTGTACTCCCCAGTTTCTTTTAACAGAATTAGGTATATGATATCTTACTTCTTCTTTCTTTCATTTCTTATTTTCACTCCATGTTTTAAAATGGTCTGATCTCTCGACATTACGCCACAAAAAATAAAAATAAATAAATTTAGGCTTGAAAGCAGTCTCTCTCTCTCTGGGATCTGCATCAAGGCATTTGCCCACAATCCGTAGGTACAAGTATTTGGCTGTATTTTAGCATGGTCTCCTAACAAATGAATTTGGAAAAGGTGAATGAATTCAATCAGCATAGCGGGATACGAAATGAGCACACTCTGGCTGAGGTTGAACAAAGCGAGGGTGAACAAAATTACTCTCCTAAAGTTGCCTCTCAAGTCTTATTACCTCTTAAGTCTTATTACGCTAATTGAAGAGTAATCCTCAACAAATAAAATGCAGCCCTTCATAATCAGCAAAATAATGGAATATATAGAAAAAGATATTTAGAAGCCGAAACCTTGCGCTTCCGTTGCACGCTAAAAGCATCATAAGAGGTAGTAAAATTTATACGTTTGGATTTCCTGTCAGTTTTCCTCTTATTTTCCTTTTGTGATACAATTTGATGATCCAAACATAACCTGAATGAATTTCAATAACCACATCGGAAAAGTTGGAGTTGTAGCCGGGAAAAAGAGTAAAGCTAAGCAGAAGCTTTATTGATGGATCAATGAAATAGTTTACATGAGTGCACCTGTTTGCCTTCCAACAGACCCTTATTTTCTGTACCTCTGGATCTCCAATAAGAAGATTATTATACAAGAAATCAGGAGAAAAACTTGCATGCCGATAGGGTACCATCACATATGGTACCCATTGGAACATCCGAGCCATCCAAACATGTTTTGGACAACCCAGATTTGTTGGGATAAATTTGCGCCCAAATTTTACAAAAATGCCACCCTTAAATCTGGTCCGTCCAAAACATGTTTGGACGGTTCGGATGCACCGAGTACACGTGGCGGAACCTATTCGGCATGCAAGTTTTTCTCAGAAATTAGACCTTGAGACCATTTTTATTTTCAATATCAAAGGAACACGTTTCAACCACTTGTGCTCTTTGCTTCAAACAGAACACAACTGTGAGACTTCATCTCATAGGTAACTAATCCAGCTGTCTGCTCAAGAACTGGCTCACCGGCTTCCGAAAAAAATCCTGGAAAAGGAAGTGCCGTGTCAACCAAACGCAGCCATTCCATTTCAGCTGGAAGCGGGGGCAGAGCAACACTCTCCGAGTGATTTCCACCATTGAAGGCAACAAACAAATCACCATCCACAGATTCCACAGTTGAAACATCAGTAGAGATCACGTCATTCCCGTCTCTGTGAACTTTTAATGTCATAGCCAGGAATCTACATGACGGATCTTCCCATTTTGGTGGAGAATGGTCACTTCCGTGCCAATCGATATTCTCCTCTTTCAAGAAACTCCTGTTCTGAAGAAGATCGCCACGCCTATTTCTCAAAGAACTCAAAAATGAAATGAATTGTGTAGTCTGAATTGCGAATTCAGTTCTTAAAGCATTCCAGTCGAAGGGTTTTCTGTCAAAGTATGACGGGGAACCCCCACAAGATTGGCCACATTCATCTCCCATGTTAAGGACAGGAACACCCAAGGAAACAAACAAAATGAAGAGAAAATTACGGATTTGTTTCAGTCGTCTCTCCAGTACTGCAGCATTATTTGTGGGGCCTTCTTCCCCACAATTCCAACTCAATTGCGAAGAAGCTAACTGGCCGCTGCTGAAGCTCACCAAATCCACCAGAGGGAGGCCGAAATTTCTGGCAACGAAATTAAGAGAGAAAGCCGGTCCTCTGCCACCTAAAAACATATCCCCACTCCCACAAAGCCGCGTTGCAAGGTTACTAAGAAGACCCTCACCACTCAAGAAATTTCTCACATCATTGCAAAAGTTTGTGTTTATTTCAGCCCATCTCTTCCAATGAGGAAAAACAATTTCCTTTGATGTCATGTCATGTGGGTTCCAAGAATCTGCAATGATCTTGGTTTTCGAGAGTATTGGATCAAAAGCAATTGCTTCAACCAAAGGAGGGCGAGACAGGTGTTCGCCATGAAACCCTTTTAACAGCGACAAAGAATTGATGAAACAAAAGCCATCAACATGAAACTCAACCACCCAATAACGCAGACTATCTAAAATCATCTGTTGGACAATAGGATAATTACAATTCAAAGCGTTTTCGGTTCCCGAATCGTCATCTCCAGTTGCATGATAATAGGATGAGTTATCAATTTCTCTAAGTGCACAATCGTCATCGGTGTGGGTGAAAACCACCTCTAGAAGAAGCTCTATGCCATTTGCATGCAATTTCTTCACCATCTCTTTCATTGAACTAATTGTGGCTACAGGATCACCAGAAGGCCCAAATAGGTTGGTTGACGAAAAGAAATGAAACGGGAAATAAGGCCCTTTCTTCCCATCAAATGGGAAAATCGGTTCCAATAAGATAACGTTCACCCCAAGGTTTTTGAAATGGTTCACCTTCTCACTAATGCCAGAGAAGGTCCCCGCAACATCATTGGATAACCCACTAGACTTGTGCTTAGTAAAACGTTCCACGTTTACCCGATAAACCACCAGTTTCTCCATTGGTATACAAGGCCGAACATCGCTGGTCCAATTAAAAGGAGGTTCCTTGATTATTTTTCCAAGACTTTTTGAGTGTAAACCCGAATGAGCATTTTCAATAATTTTAGCATATGGATCCAAAAGGACATGCTTAGTGAGTAATTTGTCCCCTTTTTCAGTATTTCCCCCCTTGCATCGATATCCATAGCTGACGAAGGATAGTGCACTGTCCATTGAAACATGCCAAATGTCACCGGATCGATTGACATAAGGATCGAGGTCAATCTCCAATGCCGGTATCTCAGCGTTTGTGTCATCATACAAACACAGAACGACACCTTCTGCACTTCGTGAGAAAAGGGAGAAATTGATGGAACCATCAGCTGCAAAGGAAAGACCCAATGGAGCAGGATACCCTGAACCAAGACCAACTGGCACACAGAAGTTGGACTTCCTATGACTTCTGAGCACTGAGCTTTTTGAATCACCTTCCATTGGAAACTTCAAGAGAAATGAGAGATAGAATGGAGTTAAACTCCCTTCAAAATCCAACTCAACTGCAACCGTACCAAGAGATTTCTGCACAAATGGGGTTTCAACGGTAGTGGATTTGGCATCTGGAGTTGAACTTCCAAAGTCCAAAGGCATAAAATGTGATGAATCAGATCTGAATATACCCCAACTCATTACCAGCTTATCCTCTCTACTATGTAGTTGCAAGGATGACACTTCGACGTACACGGTGTACTTGACATTATTCTTCCGGACAAGTACCTTCACATGACCACCAACTTCGGTCCTAAATAGGTAAGCAGCAGGTCTTTCTTCATTTTGGACAAGAGAAATGCGGGATTCAGCAAATACTTTGAAATTCCGACAATGAAGAAAAGCTTTTGTTCCATACGTTTTAACTTCTCTATGAACAAGGTTTCTATCCATATACATTCTCTCTATAATTTGTGTCACTCTTTTCCTACATATACAACTGCCAGGAGCTATAAACTTAGATGATTCAGCGCCTGCACAGCTAACAAAAGGGAATTGTATTGTGAAGGATAGTGGAAGAGTTGCCATGTGAAAATCCAGCTAGAGATCAACTAAGAAACCAGGACAATATACTTCACCCCATTGCAAAAATTCCCAAAGGATTCACAATTTATCTCTGTTTCAGATGGAAAGAATTACATCAGTAAACGAATTAGCTTCAAAGCAAATCATTAAGCAATACGAAAGTCCATACATAAATAGCAGTCAGTATTGGCTAATTTTAACTACAATAGATCTCACCAACGAAATATTATGGATCAAATATCGACCTGATAGTCTTGATTGGAATTATGCGGTTGCTACAAAAGAAGCTAAGAATTGGAGAAAACTCAGATTGCAAACGAACTAAGCAATTAGCGAGGAGCTCGAGGCTCGGCTCGGCTCGATTACTAATGAGCCGAGCTTGAGCTCGAATTTTAAGTTTGTTTAGTAAACAGAGCTTTGTTACAAACATATCCTGAGCATTCATATTCCATGGAGATGTTCTTGGTATTCTAAGCTAAGTAGAAAACCTGAGAGAAATTTGGGTACCTGCTCGATTGTGGGGTGGTTCTGATCGTGTAGAAATTGCATATATGCAGCGGAGATTACAAAGAAAACCCTAGAATTTGATCCTCCCCAAGCTATTCCTGCTAATTGTACCTTTTTCAATTCAAAGTCACGTGACTTCAAAGTTCTAATTTATCAACATCAACAAACAGCTCAACTACTCCAAGGGAACATACCTATCAAACCCAACTCATATTTTCTAACCAGACATCACTGATGAACGCCAGTTATGAATCAATGCTAGTATTTTCCTTTACTTCAGGATAAAATTGTTAAATGCTCAGAGTTTGAGTTTCGATATTTAGGTATTGGTTAGTGTTTTGCATATTGTGTCTATATATATGATCGGGACTTCAAATGATTATCATCCTCCCACTACATTACAACCGCAATGCAACACAAAATCCAAGAAAAGGTCGAGAAAGAGAGATTGAACTTACTTCGTTAAAATTCTCAGTTGGGATCCAGCTTGAACGAAGCAATTGGGATCGAACTTCAACACAGAATCTAGAGACTGCCAAATTGATCGAAGTGGAAGAAGGTGGGCAAAAAAATGTGGGTAATGGGTTTCCTGATTTTTCCTGCGTGTTTGTGGACCGCATAACGAAGGCTGATATCGGGATTTGGGAATCACATGGACAGTAATGGGCATTTGGGCTAATTTTTAGTTCTCTTTTCTTTTGGAAATAATTTACTAAAGACGACGCTAAAGAACTTGGAGTGTTTTAGTGTCGTCTTTATCAAAAAATTTTTTTTTTAACTTTAATCTATAGTTATAGTTAAAGGCCCTCTTTCACTAGTTGGATTTTTTTTAATTTTTTGGCTTTTTTGGTTTTGCACGCTTTTCGAAATATGTCATTCTAGTTTTTTATTTGATAAAATAAGAATCTCACCAAATGATTTTCTAAGATTTTCATTTTATCAAATGAAAAACTAAATGAAAAACTAGACCCAACAAATATCAATTAAAGAATCTCAAAAAACCCGAAAACCCAAAAACCAAGCTTAGTGGAATGAGTATTTTTACGATTACCCATGCATCTCTAGTAGAATAAAGTGATGTAAGTTTGATATGAAGCAAGTAAAGATTAAGTTTGTTTCATAAGTAAAGATTAAATTTGTTTCATAAGTTTCTTTATTGGCCTTTTTTAGATGATAGGAATTATATAGATATTCGAGAAAAGTACTGTATTAATATTCGTAAAAAGACATTGGTATCCGTAAATGTGCATTGATATCTAAACTAGTTTGACATTATATGTATATTATCCTCATCTATTGGAAGGTTAGCAAGACCCCTGTTCGTATACTACAAGTTTTTATGGGTAGATAATTATGAAGAAGAAAAAAACCCATTCATTTGCTCGCGTGATTTTTTTTTTTTATCAAAATATATTGTACGGAAAAGAGAGTTTCTTTGTTTCCAAATTTATATTTATTGACTATTTTCAAGAAATATTTGAAGAACTCACATGGCAATAATTCCATTTTTTTTTCTACTTTTCTTACCAACATTTACGACATTGTAGTTAAACTCGGGTCGCGGTAGATTGGTAGAGAAACTTTGTTCTTTTTTGTTATTTTGTTACAAGGTTTTGCCAACTACTAATAAGCAGTCGTTAACGGAAAAATAAAAGCCAACCCAAGCCCCTTAGCAGGAGTAGCACTTAATCAAGTTTTAGCACTTAAGTTAATACCTGTTCCATTAAGCTTGCTTTTTAGCCTTTTCAGCTCTTTTAATTGATGTATTTGAAGAGAACGAGAAGCAGCGTGAAAAGCCAAAAAACCAATAATCACCGAGATATTTTAATAACCATTTAAGCTAGGCCATAAACTGGCCACCATTAGGAATGAAGATCCTCATATGTGATAATCCCTCATGTGATCTCTCAAGTGATGCAAAACGGATCCGATCGTGAGTTCATTTGACAATCCAAACAATCTATTTTGGTAAGTCTCAGTATGTTTTTAACATTTATGCAAAAGTCAAGTTCAGTGAACATCGATATCCATTTGAACGACTCATATGTGGTACAAGAGAAATAGACAGCCTGACCGTAATTCCAATTTAGACCCTCAAAGTCTGCAATAATCACCAGAGAGATCCTCACTAAGGATATATTCTTTTTCTAAAAGGTCACCAACTTTCTTTTCAAATTCTTGCAAGCTTCATGCAGTTTCCAACATAGCTTTCATATTTGATCATGAAAACCTATTGCAAGTGCAAGAAAGGGAGGAAGCAAAGAATTTACAAATAGGGTGAGATCAATGCAAGACCGATCTCTTCATGTTCATAGTATCTCAAACTCCAACGTCAGAATTTTCACCAGAAGTACCATGTTTACTACCCCTTTGGGAGCTCCTCCTGGTAGCAACAAGTGGGTTGTTTTCTTCATCATCTATCGCGGCTGGTCGCTCAAACTCGCCCCCCTTGAAAACTGGGTGTATGTAAGCATTCTGGAGATAGGCTTTCAAGTTTAGTTGTGGTTCTGTAGCCTTTTCTAATGTGTCCTTCACCATTGCATCCTGAAATCAAATACGTCAAGGAATCTCTCATCGGCGAGTTAGGGAAAAGAAGCGTTCAGGAAACATTTCATATGCATAGCCTGAATATGGAAATATTAAAAGCACTTCAGATATAGCACGGATTGTTATTTCGGATGTCACCAAGGATATATGTTCGAAGAAAAGAATGCTTCTTAAATTATATATTCGCACTCACCTGCAGAGGATATTTTACAAATACCGACTCAAAACGCCCCTTGCAAAATCGATGGAACCAAAAGGTCAAAACGGGAAGAGCAATGAGGACTAATGTCGACTGTTTAGCTCCTTTTGTGCTCATCAATCCCATCAACAGAAGTTGCGATATTATCAGTCCAATGATTATCCGACGATGCACATCTGGCCAAAATGTTGCCCCACTTTCGTACTTTTGGTCATAAACATTGATGATCTAGCAACAAGAAGCAATTTGATTATTGAAATTACTTGTCTCATGATACCATTACAGGATACAAGCAATAAATAGCATTCTCTGCATTCCAATATGACAAAAGAACATCAACGAACCATATGACACTTAATTTATTACCCTTTTTGGTAGTAATTGGTTAATTGAGAAATAATGGAGAGTGCAAAAACATTAATCTCGGGAGGTTTGATATTTTCGTCGTTGTTTTGCATAATGGTTGCCTACTTTGACTACTGTACTCTACAATATCATACATTTCTGATTAACCAGGAAGCGCCAACTTCACAAATTGTAATGACACAATTATCTGACTTGTATTTTCAGCAAGCAACACGAATTCTGAGATGAGTTACCCTTACTTGGGTGGCATTGGCTCATGGTAGTCTTTTCTGGAGGTGATCGCTTTATAATTGCAAATGCAGGTCATATAAATGTATCATGAACTGTGAATATATCAAACTTGGGTCCAACCAGAAACAGGCTAGGAGCATTTCAATCCTCTAAAAGGCTTACTGTGAGAAGAGAGCAAGCTTTTCTCCACAACAATTGGGATAGAAACCAACTTCTTATACATTAGAATCAGGAAACACATAAGGACAACAATGGGTGAAGCCGTAGTTGTAATCCTTTCCCATACAATAAAGCATCATAGTAAAGGCCAAGAGCAACACACCTGATGGCGGAAAACCATGAAGGAGAAGGCAAAGAAGACAATGATGAAAGGAAGAAGTATGGGGGTGACAACTGAATACACAAGTCCGAGCAAGAAATAGAGCTGTATGCGAGGCTCAGATGTGTAGAAGTTCAAGGAACCAGGATCCATCGCCTCCTCCCTATCTTTGTCTGTCTTGACCAAGAATGTATTCTTTATGTGGAACATCACTAAAGGAACCAATCTAACGATTTCTGCTGCAATGCCGGCCCATCCATCAACCATAATATAAGTAATAAAGAAAGTGGCTTTCATTGGGATCGACACCCCAACAGTTTTTGGAATCCTACAAGGAGCACACAACGTTATAGACTAGGTAGTCTCGCTAGAATGGAAAAGCGTGAAAAGTACAATAGGCTTGTTCGTTTGTCTGGATTAAAGCATTGGGATTGAATACATTCCTGCACTTGTCCAGTCAAACAAACGGGGCAATGAGAGATTTTAAAAACAAAACTCATTACCCAATAATGTTTTCTCTTAGATCTATTTAAGGCTCTAACATGCTCTAATAAGTCCAAATAAAGAAGAAAACAACATACTCGGTTGGGGACTGGTTCAAAAAGGTATGCATCTGCTGAAATGCTGTTCCAGCGACGATGCTTCCAAGAAAGACGTTGACAAGCAAGAAAAGATGATACTTTCCAGCCGATCTTCTCTCCAAAGTTGAGAGTGATGTGAATCCTTCTATTTTGGACATGGTCATGAGAATTGTCGGAAGAACAATGAGGAATATCTTCAATGCAATTCCCGGCAGAAAACCTTGAATGAAAGACTTTACCACTTTCCTGTAACGCAACTTTTCACCATTAAATCTGCTTAATTTTTCATGCACCCACCCTACCAATGAAAAACCAGCTCTTGCGTCTCAAAGATGAAACAATTTCTAAAACACTAATCTAAATGTGCTGGCTATCTTTTTACCTCCTAAACGAATTAACAGATGACTACGAGCATTGCAACTACCTTCCAAACTCTAACCTTTCTCAAAGCATGAAGAATCAGTAGTTCGATTGAATAAACACATGCAGCTAGTGATTTGAAGGATATCCTTAATTCTTCCACTTCATTTTGTCTCTTTTTTGGCTTTACCAATTGTTTCGTAAACAATGCAAATAAAAGGATACTTAGCAACCAGGATAGTTGATAAATTCATCGTAAGCAAGAAATAAATTCTTCAGTAACTCAACCAAAAACAATTTTGCACTTCATAGTCTCTCTTGTTCATATCGGATATTGGGAAAGCAACTAAATTTCATGAGCTTTTATCGAATTATTGGAAGATGAAAGGTTAAGGACAATGAAAACAATAACTAATCCATAGCAAGAATAAAAACTTACACTTCTATCACTGGCTTCAAGAAGGGTAAAACCTTCTCAATGCCCTCAATATTGGCTAGAGTCTGAACAAATGCTATAGGGATCATAAAAAAGAATGTCAAGAAGAATAGACCAACAGCCATGAGCAATCTTCGGATGGTGAGCGCAACATATGGTATCGCAAGATTATTCCAGTAAACATCACGCGGTTCAGGAGCCCATTCGGTCAACCAAATAGTGGGATTGCTTGATTGCTGAGTTTGTGCACAAACAGCTGCTCCCCATCTGGTTTTGAACGAAACAAATGCCGCAGGAACTATGGCTTTTGGATCACTAATGACACTTTCTCTTTCTGCAGCTTCCTGGATAAAATGTAATTCATCAAGATAACACCTATACACTTATCATCTGGGGTTGTCAACGGGGGGGGGAGTATATTAATACCGCAATAAGCCAGACTTTCAAACTCTTTGATAATAAATATAAAGATGCATGCGCATAGTCTATACATGAATACAGAAGGCCACCAGATAAGTAGTCATTCAATCTTGATAATTTAAAATTGATGATAAGACCAAAGCTACCATTAGAACAAATGAAAAGTTCTAATCAGGAATCTTACTTGTTTGCTCAACTTCTCAATTTCAGTAGTATAGTAGTCAATTGCATCCACCGTTTTTCCCCAAAGGCCCCAAAAACCTGTCTGTATCTCATTGAATATGAACTTAGGGGCTGAAATAATGTGATAATAGCCGATATATACTTTTAACAAACAAGGATGACTCTTTAGAAAGATATACAGGATCAATCAAAGAAAACAAAACAATAATATAAGAAAAGTACCTTTGTAGTCTGTCTTTTATCAGGTTTCCTTTCGTACTTGTTTTGGTAATAGATAAGCCAGTTCTGCAAGCTCTTCTTCTTTTCCACCAATTTTGCAAGCTTATTGGCGTTGTATACAATCTACAAGATCAGAACCATAAGACCAGCAGAGATATGAACTAAGACGCAGACATAAAAACTAACTTGCAAACCCTTAGGCACTTTTGGCACCGATTTGGATGACAGAAGTACAGTGAAACATCATAATAGTTTTTTTTTTTTTTCTCATTCTTTTATGGCGAGGAACTTCTCCAAAGCAGGGCCACATTGGACCCATGTTGAAGAGTAAGCTTGCAACAACCCCCAGGCACTTCTGCCACAAGAATTGAACACGAGCCCTCCAAGCTATGATTGGTCAGTGACAATCTTAAACTGTGGGATTAGCTATATTTAAAACACCAAAATTTAAAAACACCGAAATTTGAATCTACGAGCCATGAGATGAAATAGATTTTAAGTTACATTTAGTTCTCCAGCTTGTATATCATTATCGGTGCTCACAATTATAATTGTAAAACAACTCTATCTTTTACATCCTGTATATCACAGTGCTTGAGTAAGAGATAACCTGATGCGTCAAATAATGGTCGGGATGATTTACACAAAAGAAATGTTCAACATGCTCACTAACAGATTCATCAGGATCTGCAGGAACGTTTCTTACAAGAACCTGCAGAAGAAATTTGAATGAATAAAGGTAAACTCGGTTGGTATGCAACAAGCCATAGGCAAGACATAGGAACATTGCTTGAAAGACAATGTGCAATCGACAATAGAAAGTAGTCACCGAGAATCCTTTACGAACTTACACTGAATTGATCTGGACGACGATTTTCAGAAGCAAGAAAGCGTAATCTCATATTGGTTATGATCTTGTACTCCTTGAATAGAACATAGCATGTCCAGAATGTGAATATGTACGCCATTACCAGATGTGCCCAAAACCTGAAGGAAAATTATTAGTGTTTCTGTATTAATGGCGATCAGCAACAGCAAGGACTAAAAAATTATGGGATAATACAGCATGTTGATAATCATAGGGGGCATCCATGGCCTCACATGGCCAGTATATAGCTCCATCCCTGATTTGCCAGCATGGGAAGAAAAACCTGCTAAAAATATTTATAGGTTCGTACATGCTGTAAAACTGAAGAAAACAGTATCGTATGGGATAGTTATTGCATGAGCAAATATAGTGGTTGAGGAAGACCTAGAATACAATAGAAGGAACAAAAGACTAAAGGGAATATGGCAAAACATACGTCTCACCTTTTAGATCCAGGTGGTACGTTTGATATCGAGAGCTTGTCAATATTAGTGAATGTTAAGTCCTTGATAGTCTCTAGTGTTTGCCCCGTCCAATTTACAGGCACCAAGACCACAAAAGCGAGTGCAGCTATAGGGACAAATATCTTCAATCTGTACAAAGTTCCAATTTAACTGATTAGGCGCATCACTAAAAAATTTAGTGGACTGACTAAGCACAGTAAGGCATTGGGCCTCCTGAACCGCTGCCATTTTGTTAGTTCAAAAACATCCCACAAAACGTCGAAGTACAAAAAATTACTTCACACAAAAACGAGCCATGCAAAAGCATAATTGGCATGTAGAATAACAGCCAAGAAGCTATTAAGTTGCAATTTAAAAGAAATTAAAAAAGCATAATTGGCATGTAGAATAACAGCCAAGAAGCTATTACTTACTGTTGCCATTTACAAGAAGTAAAAAAGCATCCAAAAACTCACCCAAGAAGGTAAATCCGAATATAAACAGCAGAATCAAGCCCTGCATGATCTATAAGCTCCAGTTCTGGCATTCTTAATGCAGCAGGCATCCAATTCAAGAACTTTATGTATGTTCTACAGTCCAAGTTGATGAATTTTGATACAAAAGCTCCAGAACGTGTTGGGCTGCCTCTTATACCCTTCAGATACCACTTCGGGAAGTAAACTCTATCATTGAATGGTTGAAGCCGTAATATTGCGAAGGCCACAAGGAACACAACTGCAGAAAGGGTGTTTACAGCAGCTCCAACGGTGATATCTTGGATGCTAGCCATATTGGTCCTTACAGATTATTGATCCCTGAAATTTGGGTTAAATTGAATGAGATGTCTCTCCCCATGACAGTACTAACACAATTTTTGTGTAGCTTGTGGTCCAGAATTACGCTTTTTTAGGTGTTGCCATATTGTCAGTAGCAATTCTCCAAACAGTTAGAAACTGGGTTACAAGTCAGCCGTAAAAAGGGATCCTACCTATCTTATGCCAAGACAATGGACTCAAAACAATTTGAACAAAAGTAGTCGAACTCCAAAATTGTCTTTCATGCAATAATGTTCATTCTTGGCAACTCGCTGCTGTGAAAGCTGCAATCCATTACCCAAAAGAATAGTGATCAATTCTATGCTGGAGAAGTCAAAGCAGCCTCCATTTGATCTCACTTTTGGCTAAAAAGATTGCACAACAACATCTCATAACCCTTCCTTAAGCTAGTTAATTAAATTTCTGAAGCATGAAAAGAATGACGAAAGGAAAGCATTTTCTTTTTTCTTTTTTGTTTCAGTAGGTGACATAGCATGTAATATATCAGGACCAAATGCCTAATAAGCGGGATTCTTTGACCTTAACCACAGGTTTTCATGATTATACATAGATAAGAGTTCTATCCAATTAAATCTTTGATTACTAAACTTTCATTGTGCTGCATGTATGTGGAAACGCACAAAATCAGTTTGGTTGATTAGAAAACAGGAGAGCAATATAATACTCAGATATTCAGAAGTTCTGAGAAAAACTAGCCGAACTTCGGGGAATCACACATATTGCATGACAACCTAATGGACTCGAACAATTTGAACAAATAAGTCAGACCCCAAAGCTTTGTTTAAGACAATAACTCACATTCCCTTTGGTGTGAGCTACAGTCCTGCAATGTTGTTTTACCCAATTCAATAGTGAGTAATTCATTGGTGGAGTTAAATCAGCTCCAACATTATCATAACAATCTCACAAATTATTGCTTCTAGCTTAAGTTATCGCTCAAAACACAACTAACAGTACAGAAAGTCATGTGCAATGTCACTGAAAAACTAGCAATAGACACAATGACAAGTAGTCCTTTGGTTGTTTGCCCAAGTACTCTTTTAGAATCCAGTCCAGTTTTTTGTTTCAGTTGTTTGATTCCTTGGACAAGTGATGGGATTAAAGGCATATGGACCATAAAACCCCTTTCTGGTGTACGCAGTGGCTCTTCAATGCTGAGGGCAAGAAGGTCAAATGGGCTTTTAGTCCAGAAACCAATTTGTCTCCCTATAATGGTACTACCCCCAGCTGGGACAACCTAATCCAGCACATAGCCCACTAAAGTGATATGTTAAGATTTAATCCCATCCCCCGGACTGCAATCAAACACGGTACTAGCCCGGATTAAGTGCGCTTAGTCCAGTCCGGAGCATAATTGTCCAGCTTTTTCAACATTCATGGGATCTTATCATACGGGTCTCAAGTTCAATTACTGGCAAAACCAAACTAGCAAACTCTTGGAGACTAACAGAAGGATCGAAGCGTCATCTAACCAAGCTCAAACCAGAGTTTCATAACAACACATCTGAAACCCATTCCTTAAACCAGTTCTCTATTTCTCACATAGCAAATAAAACTTTGTGTGTGTGTGGGTGCGCATGGGGATGTGGGTGGGTGGGCGGCAGTGGTGGCAGGGTGTGCGTGAGTGTGTTGTGGTGGTGACATAGCATATAGAACTCATCAGAACCAAATGCTTTATTCTTCATTGTGTAAATAAATCTCCACCTTCAACAAGGTATTCATATATTTTTATTTTTTTTACACACACTCAGCGGTTGCCCCGGTGGTTAGCGCTCCTCAAGGTCCGGGTTCGATTCCCCCCACTTGCAGTAAGTGGGTCACACAGTTGATCCATTAGTGGCCTAGTTGTCGGCTGTTCCTTCACCACACAAAAAAGGTGTATTCATATTTTATCCAGACCCTCGAATTCGTCAAAATAACTCTCCAATTACTCAAAAGTATACCGTACAACCTGTGTTAAAAGAAGCATAAAATCTGTTTGGTTCATGAGAAAAACAGAGGAATGTCATATAGTAGCTTCCAACCAATGTATTGTAGCAACTAAACTCGTTTTCATCTAATAAGTTCAAATAAAAAAAATTCGTTTTCTTCCAAGTTCTAAATCCAAAACTCACCACAACAAAACCAATGGAAATCGCTCAGCAAAGCCAATTTTGCGTCGATGTCGATCCACAATCTGTCAATCTCCTTTCCTTTTCCTGCTTTTCCTCAGCAAGCAAACAAAGCTTCCACGATTGATCCACGAGAAAAATAAGAAACTAAACCAATGCCAGCCTTCTTTTAAAAATCAAAAAAATCGAACGTCGATGATTGATTCAATTTTCAAGGCATGTTCGTGTACGGTATTCGTAATGACTAAAAGGATTTGCATGGGGAAGAGGGAGAATGTGAGATTAGGGTTTTGTGATCGAATTTTGCGAAGGTTATGGAGGTTGAGAGAGAGAGAGAGAGAGAGAGAGAGAATAAGCGCGGCACCTGAATTTATAACGATGCGCCTTTCTTCTCTTTGTAACGTCCATACAGAAAAGGACGTACTTTGTTACTATTTGGATAACCATTGATTAATGCTTATTAAGCAATTTTGTTACGATTCTCCGCGTGCATGGCAACTTTTTTTAATTTTCTTTTGATTACTATTATAATTATCCATAAATGAGAACTTTTTTTTATTTAAAGGGTTAAAATTCCGTCCGCCAGCGGTGGAAACCGTGGGTTTTCACCATAGCCATTGTAAGCCACTGTGTATTTGTTGTAGTAATAACATTTCATCTTGTAAGCTTGCATACTCCTATTAATATATTCATAAAAATGTAAAAACCAGCCTCATCGGATGTGGATATGTATATCAAAGTTGGAATCTTGGTTTATAAAATGGACTGTTGAACTTTAACTTTTTTGCAGAATCAGATCGTTCATTTTATAAAACCAAACTTTAGTTTATCGTATACCTATCAATGTTCAATCAAGATGATTTTTTACATGTATATACTATTAGACGTGTCCTAAGATGAACGACATAGATTATTATGATAAACGCACAGGGAGACATTCCGCCTAAAATTATTGTAAGCTCACTGTGCATTCATTGTAACAATCTGAAAATTTTGAACAGCTCATCTTGTAGGCTAGCATATATATAAGTGTACTTACATACAAAAAATCAGCTTAATTAGACATTGATAGGTATATGTGTTTGTACCCCATTTAAATTTTACACGTGGCAAAAATTTAAAATGAAATGAATTCGGATAGAAACCGAATTCCCTACTTTTTAGGAGACATTTTAGAAACTAAAAGATAAGTTTAGTTACCTAAATTGTAGGGACAGACACACCCCCACAGCCACACCCTCTCTCACATGGGGTGTGGCCCACATGTGGTATGTGAGAGAGGGTGTGGCTGGGTGTGGCTGTGGGTGTGTCTATATCATTTTTGATTGTAGAGCTAGTGGGTTGTATTATCTCTTAATTATTTGTAGATTTTATTCTTGATTATTAGGCCGAAATAATTGATGGATCATGGGTAATTATTTCGGCCCTCAATGGGACACATGTCACGTACTCAGGCGTTGGCGAAGCAAGTGGAGATCATGTTCCTACAAACGAGGAATGATGCGCCAGTGGCTCTTATTCAGATTCAAGCCTATAAATACAAGACATCATACAACTTTGTGGAGGTCCACGCACCAAAAGCTCACAGTAGCAATTAGTTATTCTTCTCTCCTAGCTATCGAGTTAGTCGATCGAGTTCTTTCTTCTTCTCAACCATGTCTATCTCCTTCTCATCCCATGTCTTCTTCTATGTAATTTAGTTTTATTTTCTTTTGTTGTTGAAGTCTTTATTCAAGGCAGTCGAATCATTGTACTTTAGTTTCCTCTTTATAAAAGTGTCACGTTGCTTGAAGGAGGTTTACAGATTTCAGGCGCACTTTCCATCTTTACTTTGTAGATCTCATATCTCTTGGCACGCCCTCGCACTCTGTCACACCACTCGGTGTTGGCTCCAGCAATTTCTCGTGTCCCTGGAGAAATTCGTGTCAACAATATGAAAAATTAAAATTTGGTCTTATAACATGGACGGTGTCTGATTCCGACAATAATATTAAAGTTAACAAGTACTCTATGACTATCCATTTTATAAACCAAAATTTTAACTTTGATATGTCTATCTATATCCGATCAAGCTGATTTTTTGCATGAATGTATAAGTATAACTATGCACGTAATACAAAATGAATGGTACAGATTACTACGATAAAATCACAGTGAGACCCACAATTGTGGTGGTGGAAAACCCATAATTTCCATCGCGCATGGTAAGAATTTAAACCCGTATTCAAAAACTCATTCAGTCATTTGACAATGGAAATGACTAAGAGCTGTTCTTCATGAAGCAGCTAGTGAAAGAATGGAATCCGTTCGGTAAAAGTGATCATTAGTTTGTAAAGTCTACGCGAATCTGATGATTCTGGACATGTTCGTATCCGAATCTGTGTACTTAAATAAATTAATTTTTTCAGTTATTAGAATGGATTTTCTTCTTTTAATGTGTAAAATATATTTCCGAATTTTTCCTGTTTTTAGAACTTTTCTTCTACCTAGGGAACAAATCGTTAGCAACAATTTGACGTTATGATAAGATACTATGTTTCTCTAGTCTCTACTTTTTAAGTGTTCATCTGCGTAATTCTTGTAATTAGATGATTTGGGTCAGGAAAAAAGAATAAGAAACCGAAAGGTTAAAGAATTTCCAATGTGATACTTGTACAGTCATTTCATCTCTAACAATTTACAACTCCTCTACATACATGTGGGGCCCACATCTATAATTGCGTGTGGGTCTTACATGTATGTGAAGGGGTTGTAAATGGTTGGAGATGAAATTGTTGTACATGTAGACTTGTTGAAAGAATGTAACGGCTCACAAAGGGAATCCGGGGTGGGTGTCGTGCGGCAGGTGTTGTGCACGGCGTGTCGGCGTGTTGTGTGGCAAAACTACGTTGTTTTGCTCATTTTCTTGATACACTTCCAAAGCTTCCAAGCCCTGTTTGGAGAGTTAACTTTTGAGTTCAATTTAAAGGGATTTAGGCTTTTGGGGTAGGGTATAGTGGGTTTAGGCACTTTGTATTGATTTTTTCTTCCTTCAAACAAGACCCTTGGAAGTTTCAGAGGTATGCCAAAAAATCAAGCAAAATAACATAATTTTACCGCACAACACCCACCCCGGATCCCCACAAAGGTCATAAAGATCCTTCAACTTCTCCATTTCTTCGTCCTTTTTTGTTTTTGACTCAAATCCTTGACCCAACACACTTGGATTAACAGAGCTAGCTTATGGCATAAGCTAAAAAGCCATAGTTTCGGGCCCAAAAAAATTGTTTAAAATATAGGGGCCTCCAAATATTTTGGGCCCTCATATATATGTTAGGTCTAATTAGTTTTTGTTTGAGCCTATTACACATGAAAAGAAGCCCAAATATTTAAGGCATTTACATATCGATTGCAGTTGCATCTGAGAAATAAGCTTTTCAAAGTTAAAACATATCTTTGGTCAACAATACATCAAGAAAGATTAAATAGATTGACTTTATTGTCTTGAGATGGATATAGTGAAATGCCTTAATATTTATGAAAACATAACTAGTATATTTGCATCTAATAGTGCAAAAAAAATTAATATTAAATGATAGATTTTGAAGTATTACAATGATTCTTTATTTTTTTGATAACTATACATACAAATTTTTGTTAATAGTAAATCTTTTGTAATGGTTTTTCATGAAGATGCTATGTTGATTAACTTTTGTATGCAAAAATTATAGGGGTTCCATCTAAAAAATTATAGGGGTTCCATTTAAACTTTTGAGCCGACACTGCTTGAATAGCATGAAAAGATTCATCTGCAATCTCAGTTTCTTTTTGCTCAAGTATACAAAAGCACATGAAATTACATAACAAGTGAAGTAGTTTTCATCACCTGTATAACTTGCAAAGAATACAAGAATCTGATTTTCTCCGCTAATGAAAAAGGTAGTGGATCATCAAACTATCAAACTATATATGTCAACTTACAAAGAAATACTACAAGAATTCTGTTTCCTCTGCTAATGAAAAAGGTGCGAGTGCATGAGCGGAAGCGGTCCCTAGCTACTCGATCAGTGTGCGAAAACTACAAGAGATGCGACGTATACAGGCACAACAACTCTGGTTATCATACGAGGATCTGTAGACGTTCCTAGGAACGGAGCCAAGAATTTCACTACGCAAGGTCGAATTGTTCATGCAGGACGACTGCTTATATCTTTTGTTTCGCGCAAAATGATTCTTCAAGAATCTCGACCAAGAAATTCAAATCCTTCAATTTTACCTCCATCTTCACATTACGATTCTTCAAGTATTCAATAGGTTTCTCCATAAACTTGCTAACAATCTCTCTACTCATAGTTTCCATTAATACCCCCTCCTCATCACATAATTCCCCTCCTCTCATTCTACCCTTCAACTTCTCCAACTCCATCTCCCTCATTCCCTCTGCAACTCTCTCCAACCTTCCCATCACAATCCCGACTTCCTTACCCGAATCCGATCCCGTAAACGCGCATTCATCGCCGATCATCACGTACTGATCTTTGAACAGAACTTGATCCATGAGGGAGCCAATCGTCGGTCGGATCGACAGCGGTACTTGTGCCGTGTTTGGTTTGGGTTTGGTTGCAATGGTTGCTGCTGATGCAACAGGGGTTAGTCTTCTCGTTCTCATGTTCACCACCCCACTCTGCCAAACGGGGACGCGAATCGGCAAAGTTGAGACGGCCATTCTGATTCTCTTTTTTTTGGGTACGTAACTCAATGTGTTTGGATCAGCTTACGGGCTCCTCGACTAATCGAGAGCGATGAGCTCGTGTTACAAAAAAATTCTCAGAAACGAAATTCATATGTGAAGGGTTAGTTCTGGTTGTATATATAGTAGTTTTGGAGGAGAGTTCTATTTGGTAATGGAGTGCATAAGTTGACCAGTTGAGACACGGATTTCACATTTGACTTGGATTTGGTCCGTTCATATTTCTGTCACGTGCCTAATGTGCGTTTTCTTTTTATTTCGACCGGGCTAGCTTAAGTGAACTTCGATAGGGTCAAAAGCAAACTATTCAACTAATTCTTGGGCCGGCTTTAATGTGGGTTGTTTCTAAGAAATACTCCTGCATAAAGTAGTTATACTACTACTCCCTCCGTCCCTTTTTAAGTGATCCGTTTGGGAAACGTGTATTTTTGTTGACGTTAAAAAAGGCACATCCGTAAAACGTTTTTAATTTTTTTTGCACCAATGAGCACTTTAATTTGATATAAAAAAATTTAAAAAATCATATAGAGAAATATGTTGTATAGGGGTTTGAAATTGCACGTATTCCCGTATGGATCATTTAAAAAAGGACGGAGGGAGTAACATTTTCAGATGAGAAAATTCATAAATTGATTTTATAAGGTAAGTAATCTATGTTAAAAAGGTTTGCTAATCACGGCTCATTGTGGATATGTTTGAGTGTTTTTAATAAAAAAAAAATAGCATAAAGATAAAGACTCTATTATATAACCGTACATGAGATTTTTATAGACTTTTTGAGAAATGAGAATAATAATTGAATTTTAACATGTTCTTTTTGTGAATATGAGATATCAATGCTCTAAGCATTTTTCTTTTCGAAATTATAATATGATGTTTTGGAGGTGTTTCGCAGCCCCCTAATTCTATTTTCATTTCTATTGTTTCTTTTTGGGTATTTAGGAGCCAATTTTTAAAATATATGTTGCCAAAATGCATTATTAAAAATGAACTGGAGAATATAAAATTTAAAAATCACACATGGAAGAGATTTTTGGACCCAGTCACCACTAACCGGCAAAATCTATGCAGGCCCTTATTAAATATGCACCTTAAATATTCTCATTACAATCTAAAGATCGAGTATAATTTACAGTTTCAAAATTCAAGAATTAAATGTAATTGGCTCCCGAACACCTTCCTTGCTTATCCAAAAACGATAGGCTTTTTTTTTTTGGGTAAATTTCACTTACCTCCCATGAGGTTTCTGATAATTACAGGGACCTCCCTTGTGGTTTCTGAAATGTCACTGACCTCCCCTACTTTTGAAAGTAATTGTCACTTTCCCCCCTCCCGTTAATTTGCAGCTAACGGAGTTAAGTTTGATGATGAAATGACTTTTCTGCCCCTAGATATATAAAGGCCAATACTTGGGATTCTCATCTCACTGGTTCACTTCTTCCACACACTTCTACGCACAAGGGGAGAGAGAGAGAGAGAGAGAGAGAGAGTGAGAGAAGAAAGTGAACGCAAGATCAAGACACAAAAATACAGAAATCGACGGCATAATCAAGAAGAGATCGGTGAATACTCATCAAAAGCATCATTTTCTTCTTGTTCAGACGATTGAGATGTAGATCGAAGTGCAGCAAAACACTAGGTTCGGCATTCTGGAAATCTGAAACGGAAGATCGAAGAGCAGCAAAACCCAGGTATGTCTCGTCCCTCATATTGACGCCCGTGTCATCGTTTTTCATCTATTTTGCTATTTTGATCAAGATCTGAGTTTTTCAACATTTTGGGGATTTTCAGAAATAGGTACGGTATTTACAAGGAAAAATGATTAAGAGAAGAAAACTGAAAAAAAAACTTGTCCAGAAATCACATGGTAGAAGATAAGAGACGGAACCAAAATTTTTTGGGGGTTTTAGGAAATAATTTGGGTTTCCTTATTTCTAGGTTTCATAATTTCTGGGTTACGGTTTGGAACTCATCTCATGCAAGAAAGGCTTAATTTGGACAAGCATATGTGATTTGCCTCCTAGATACTTTTCATTTTGTTTTTTTTTTTTTGGGCAATTACTTGTCCAAAAAAAGAGAAAACAGAATATGGTACCCCTGTATATATTTGGAGGAACTGATTAACGTTTTAGATTTTGGTACTCAGTGTTTTTTTTATTTATGTTTTTGAGCCACGACTGTTCATGATATTCAACCCTTGCTTCCTAGATTTTGCATCAGCTAAGTCTGCAAATTTACAGCTTTGATCCTAGTCTTTATTTTTTTGTTGTTGTAATGTTTTACTCTTTTTTTGTGAAGATTTTAATACATTAGCACTTATACTGTCTTAATTCTTCAAAATTTCAGATATGGCTGCTCCTTTTCGTATGTTTGATGTTGTTTTACACTTGGATGACAAAGAAGTTGTAGTATGTAATATTGATCCAGACAAGTACTCTTATTTTGATTTGTTGGAAGATGTTTCTGATACTGTGCTATCTTACCTCCCTGCTAGTAGAGGTGTGACTATTAAATTGTTTTGTGACATTCCTGGTAGTTTTGAGAGGAAGGCAGTTGAGAATGACAAAGATGTCTTGGACATGTTTTACTTAGGGGGCAGGATCAGAACTGTCAACATGTTTGTGTATGTGGAGCCTACTACTAAAGTTGTTAATGTTGAATCGAGTAAAGTTGCAGAAGTTGTTGAGTTGAGTGATGATGGAGAGGTGGATGAGGGTGGTAATGTGGAATATGATGGAGATAATGATGAAGAGGTGGAAGATGACTTCTATGGTTTTAGTGATGAGGATAGGGACTGGAATGAAGATGAAGAGAATGAGGAGCATGTGTCTGATGGTGAAACAAGTCTGGATGAGGAAGAGGTCACAACTGATGATGATGCACTTAGTAACTATGAGTCTGATGATAATGAGGGCAAGTATGACAATGATAATGATGCCACTAAAGACCTTACGGCTCCGAAAGCCCTTAAATCCAATTACTTTGATTCAAGTTATTTTGGGAAAGAGCCATACTTTGGCCCTGAGGGGGAGGTGATTTTAGAAGAAAAGATGTTATTTAACAATGTTGATAGCTTTGGGGCTGCCTTAAGGGATTACATAGTGCGTACTGGTTTTGAAATTGTTAGGGACAAAAATGAGAAGGCAAGAGTAACTGCTCATTGTGCAACAAAAGGTTATCCTTGGAGGATCCATGCTTCACCAATAGCAGATGGTATCACTTATCAAATTAAGACACTAAGGGGGGAACACAATTGTTCCAGGATTGTGAAAAATTCTGATGCCACATCTCCTTGGAATGCGAAGAAGCTCCTAAGCAGTTTTAGAGAGAATCCAAATATGGGGATAGAGACAATGCAAGAGAAGTTGGCAGATTTGTATGGAATTGAGTGTTCAACGAGCCAGTTGTATAGGGCAAAGAGGAAGTGTATGCATGAGATAGAGGGCAAGGGTAGCAATCAGTATAGGTTGCTTCCAACTTATGCTGTTGAAGTTAGAAAGACAAACCCTGGTAGCTATTTCAAAATACAGTGTGAAAGGCCATCGTTGCAAGTGAATCCAACGTTTATGAGGTGCTTCATCTCATTCGAAGCAATGCAGAATGGTTTTATCAAGGGTTGCAGGCCTTTTCTAGCAGTGGATGGCACATTTCTCAAAGGTCATTATGGTGGCATATTATTAACAGCAATTGCACTAGATGGAAACAATGGATTGTTCCCCTTGGCTGTAGTTGTGGTAGAATCTGAATGTAATGACAGTTGGGCATTTTTCATGGACCATTTGAAGTCAATAATTGGTGCAGATCAACCAAAACCATAGACTATAATGTCTGACCAACAAAAGGTGACCAACCTTCATTCTAATTTGCTACTTTAGTTCATTGTTATTTGCTGCATTTTACCTATTCTTATTGCATTGCTCTTGCTTATCCACTGTTTTATGTTTTTTTTTTTTACTGCAATGCAGGGGTTAGATGGGATTGTGGCTGAAATACTACCTCAAGCCACTCATAGGAAATGTACTAGGCATATATTTTGTAATTTCAAGTCTAGATTTCCTGGCTTAGAAATGAGGAAACAGTTTTGGAA
>JAXBDA010000171.1:0-109948 GCA_036023075.1 Gaultheria prostrata | reverse complement strand
AAAAATACCCGGAAGAGCTTGATCGGAGCAGTTTTTCATAAAAACGCTATAAATGCAGTTTTATGAAAAACTGCTCCGATCAAGCCCTTCCCGGTATTGTTTTTTGCTCATTTCTCGCGGGGACCCTTAAAAACACCTTTTAAACACATCTAACGGTTCGGATCATCGAAATTTGGTCCAAAAAGTGGAGGTCCGCAACTTAACTCCTTGAGGGATCCCTCATTAGATCGCCTTCCGGTAGATATATATATATATGTATGTCTTCTTCTTCTTGTTTTGTTTCTGCTTTTGTTTTTGTATTTTTGTTTCATTTTGGATAATCAGTTCTCGGGTCAGCTTACACACTTTGAATAATCCCAAAAATATTAAAGTTAACAATCAGACAAACCTCCAGTGTCCTTAAGTATTATTTGTTTACGGTAAGAGTTGAACCTTCAAAAACCCTATGAGATTGGCAAAGTAGTCTTGCCTTGGGACTTAGGAGTTTGCTCTAACCTAAGGTCTCAAGTTCTATTGCTATTGCTAGCAAATTCCTGGGGCCGCTGGAGATATGTTCGGTCGTTATCTCCCGAGTCCCGAAATTAATCGAGGTGCCCGCAAATTCAGAAATGCTAAGTACCCAGAATTGACCCAAACACACACACACTGCACATCCAGTGTGTGTGGAGCCCACACACTTGTGTGTGTATTTAGGGCATCTCCAGTCGTTATGACAAAAATATGGTGTTATATGACACAAAAGTGTAAGAAGTGGGTCCCATTTTTGTGGTATTATGACAAAATGTGTTGTTAAGGTAAAAAATATTGCAATGGTGTTGTTAAGGAGTAAAAAAGTATACAAATAATATTATATATGCATATATATATATATACAAGTGGGCCTCCCCCTTTAAAAAAGAACTCACCTTTTTCTCTCTTCATGTACTCCGTTTCTCTCTCCTCTCTCTTAATCCTGACACACAGATTCCCCTCTCTCACTCTTCCTCTCCCTCTCTCTCTCTTCTCCATTCTTTCACCCCTTTAATTTACCGTACGCATAACTGTATATCTTACTTAAGAAAAAAATAATGTCAGACCACTTTATTTCTGATATTAACCACACTACTGGAGCAAATTTTATCAAAAAAGTTACTTAACTATCTATTTTCTGATGCTAATTACAAGTTAATTACACGACAGGAGATGCCCTTAGGTCAATTCTAAATAGGTAGTGCTCCTGTTTCTATTTTTCACAAAGCATCTCCAGTGTAGTACACCTTTATGTCCTCATCATGTCATAATCCCTGTTATTTATAAGTCTTTATTTTCGCCGTTTTGATGTTGAGATACCAATTTTGTTGCTATCCATCCAAACAAAAAGGCCTATATAATTATTTGATTGAGAAAAATCTACAATGGACCAGCACCTCATCATCTATGATGTAGTTTCAATCTATTGAGGGTCTGTATTTTATGGAGATTATAGCTTTAATTAAAATTAATAGATAATAATGGAACCAACAATGAGATGAGGAGCACCCATCAACTATGATGGAGTTCTCATCCACAATAAAATTTACTTGCTTACATTACCCTAAGCATAGTTTAATGGGTAGTGTGACAGTAAACATAAAATATTAGGATATTAAATAGATCATCTCTAAGAACTCCGAAAAGCATGAGAGATTATTCGGTGCCTCTAGCATCATGATCATGTAGCAGTGTTTCCGGTCTCTTTTCCATCACACATTGGTGTGGAGTCTACACGCTTGTCTTAAGCCTTGCACCAATCTATGGTGGAAAATGGACCTGGAGCACCGATTAATTTTTTCGGAGAGCATAGGCTATAAAAAGGCTGAGGAAAGCACAAAAAATAGGAAAATGAACATTTTTTTTTTTTTTTTGGGTATGTGGGACACACATCACACCTGTGGATTAATATTTTTCTTTTTTGCCATTCAATATACATCAGTGGGGGTTAGCGGGGGAGATAATGAGTTAGGCTAGAGGGGCTCAAGAAACTATCTATAACCCTAAACCCCAAATGCCTCTACTGAGGCTCAAACCCTGATCTCACTTGTGGGAGAACCAGAAGATAATCACTAGGCTACAAGCTATGGCTGGATTAATACTTCATAGTATTGTTTTGGTGTCTTTTGGTTGGAGAGATAGAGACAGACTATCTTTTATAAGATATAATTAGGGATTGGTTGGCTAACAAATGGGGGGTCTTCTGAAGGAAGATTGGGAAGTAGCACTAGGTATGACATTCGCCCCTCTTTAGTTTTTATGTAGGAATTGGCTTTTTTCTTTTTAATTTTAGTTGTAAAAAATTAAAGCATTATTATGGTTATCATTATCATCACCAAAAAAATATTTTCTAATCAATGAAAAATAATTTTTGCAGTCCACTTTTTTATCAATGCACTCCAAAAATACTTATAATTACACATAGCGCAACTACTACAAGGATAAATTTTGAGTGAATTTATAAAAACACAGAGTGCAAAAATCATTACCCTACTAAAACCACTCTTTTGTGGCGCTCTTTTGTTATCCATTTGTTTATTAAGGATCAATTTGTGGTAGGTCTTTGATTCAAAACTACTTTAGTAATCCGACCAACTAATTCACAGACAAATATCCACATATTTTCTCCTATTTAAAGAAGAAAAGACAGAGAATTTTTCACTACTTTTTTTTCCATTAGAAAATATAGTACAAAAGTACTCCTACTAGATATTAAATCTTTGATTACAAATCAATAAGAATATATAAGCTAGTTTGATCTTAATGCACTAATAAATAAAGGGTCTTGCTAACATGTGTTCAATGGACACACGAAAAGCACACAAACAAACAAACAAATAAAACACACACTACAATGCACCTTTTACACTTTTTAATATATATTTTTATACCTTTCAATACATTTTTTCAACTTTAACATGTGCCCACACACGTCAGCATTTTCCATAAATCAATTGCAAAAATAAAATTTACTACTAATATTGTGGTACCCAATAATTCAATAACCACCTTCATTATTGTGGGGGAGTCCACTTGGATTTTGACCACTCACCGACTCTATCAAGTCCTCATTCATAACACCTCCTTCAACTGTAAAAAATAGTACTCCTACTAAACTTGATAGAAAGTGACCCTAAATTTCGTGTGATCCACTTCTTTCCCCACAATTTTGGCAACACAGAATGAGATAACAAAACCCCATCTTAAGGAAAAAAATTCATTGCCAAATGAATGGTGGTAGATAAAGGGAAAAACCAAATAGATGTTTGAGCCAGTTTACGGATACATTTGAATTTAAATAGAGAATTTATTTAGCATTCTCGGGTATTTTCACGTTACGTTTCAATTTAAATAGGATTGATTTACATACGTAATGTTACTTAAAATTAGCTTTTGCCGGAATTCATTTGATATATAAGGGGCTAGGGGTTAATATTGTTCTACATATAATTGATCTTTTCAATAATTGGATGTTCGGGCCAGTTTGCGCGTACATTGACTAATTCTGAAAATTTGAAATTAATGATCTGGCAAACGTTAATCAAATGACTCCAAGGTATGGAGCGTTCGACTTTACGACCTCTTGGGAAACAAGCACCTTGTTTGGAACATGTTTTAGAAACATGTTTTGGAAACAAACTCAAAAAAGTGGTGGGACCCACTTTTTCTCTCTCTAACTTTTTAATCATTACTCTCATTTCTCACTCTATCTCTCTCCTCCTTTTTTCTCTCTCCACAATTATTACTCTCATTTCTCTCTCTACCTTTTTTCAAATTTTTCAAAAACACTTCTCCAAAACACAAACCAAACAAAGCGAAGCTCTTTCATTGATGTTTCATACCCACTCGGCCAAACCTGTAGGGGTTAGTAGTATAGATTTCAAAATCTACATTCATAATCTTCTTTGGTTACTTTATTTATGGGTGATTTACATCATTTAAGCAGTAATTTACCCCTTCTTTTTTTTATCGATTACACTACCCAAAGTCTTAAATGTTCATCTAAACCATGTGAAAAGGTTCATGGAAACTAGTGCTATGTAAAAAATGGATTCCCCAACTAAACTTTTGAAGGTATGGCCCCAAATGCAATTCTTAAACTATGCAACTTTCCCAAGTCAAAAAAAAGTTAAACTCTTCTTTTGGGGAAGTAATCACAAAAAGTTAAAATAGTAACACCCAAAGCAAGCATTTGAGCCTGAAAAGAAGAGAAAATTACTAAAGAGATTGCATAATTGTAAGAGACACCATCAATAGAAACTCACTGAAAGTGTAATCATCAAGACTCTTGTTTCTTTATATTGGAAAGGGAAAAGAAAATATAACTAGTGAGCAAGATTCTAAAACTCGTTAGGCGCTCCCAGGGCGGCCGGACACCCTTTAGCTTCCAGGGCCGATTACTCGGTGCCTAGTCGGGGAATTAGTCGGTCTAGTCGAACTAATCGGGCTAGTCGGCGATGGACTTTCTAGCACTTAGGCGATGAATTCTTGGCCTTCCAAACCTTTTTTTAAAACACTGCTAGTGAGAAATCATTACCTTAGAGTTTTGATTTGGTTTCACTAATTTTCAGAGTTTGTGGTTTCCACTTTCCATCATTCATAAAAGACAAAAGCAGGGGAAAAAGGAAAAGAGCATCCTTCAATAGCATACTTCATAATGAAAAAAAAAAAAAAAAAAGAGAAAAAGAGGGGGAAAGCAAAAAAACTAAAACTTGTGAACGAATCTTGAAAATGTGTGAAAAGTGGATAATATTTCTTTTGGCATATTTAGACGAACTTACATTACCGTAATCCATCATTAAGAATATCAACACAGTCTCCATATGAATTGAACCTACAACCTCATTGCACTTAAGTACAGCTACACAATCGTTAGGCAATCTATCTCGGTTAAAAGTAGACAGCACTTTTGCAAATGCTATCTGTTCTTTTTTCTTAGCGTGAACTCTTTTAATTATACAAATTTTGCAAATTTCGAAGTGTGAAGAAAATGTGGGAATTAGTGAAATGATAACACAAACTTCGGTTCATAATTGGTTTTTATTGAATGTAGTCAAACAAATTCCTAGTATTACTATTTTGTTAGCCAACATGACATGAAACTTGTTTGTTCTACAAAGTAATACAAACTAGTACCACGGCAAATGAAATAGTACTTGATGTATTTTCTTGGTGCCAATATAATTACAGGAAAATCACGTACACTATTTTTGGACCAATTTCAAAATTGAGCGAATAAAACCAAAGACGAAATGAAATAAAACATTTTCTTTTTTCCTTAGCATATAAAGGTTAGCGCAGTCATACTCACAACCTCACTTTTACGAGTTAAATTCAATGGATAGACCACTTGTTAGAAAACTCAAGAACTACCCTCAAAATTTAATCTCAAACGATTCACCGAAACCCCTGCTTTTGCCGGGGCTTCTAGTTGCTCAGCTTGGATTGGCATGGCGGTCAAAAAATTCATGTTTGGCTCATTTTTTTTTACTATTTACATGTTTTATCTGGTTTTAATTTGACTTTTTGAACGATTTGAAAACTTGTTCTATTTTGTAATTACTGTAATTTTTTCAAATTAATTTTTGATTGTTGTAACATTACAAGAAAACTTCAATCTAAAATCATTGATTCTAACAAAAAAAACCAGAGTGTATTGCTATTCATTTCTAATACTAATTTGCTTCGATATCTTATTTACTCGATTTAATTTATCCAATTTAAAATGATATCCGTTGTTAATTCTTATCCCCATTCTCGATTTTTTTATGCAAAATGTACACACGTAGCCCCAATACGAAGCAAACCCAATAAGAAAAGAAAAAAAAATGTTATTAGTGGAGCAACTGAAAAGAAGAGAAATTCAAATCCCGTACGAAACAAAAAGTAATTAAAAATGCATAAATAGATAATCACGTTTCATGCTCTATTATTGTGATGGTCATTCTATTGTCAACACACTCAATCGACAATAAACAAATAAGAAGACAAAAAAGAAACACGAACTCCAGTGTATTTTTTACGCTTTTTAATATTTTTACACATTTCAATACACCTTTTATAACTTAACGACAACTCACTGAGCTAATTTTAGAATTTTCCTATTATGAATGTACGTACTTCTTATTTTGATTCATACATAGATTGTTCTCTTTCCGTATGTTTAGCAACATCAAAAACATTATTTTGTAATAGGAAAATGATAACCGCAATCCTTAAAGCTGATGAGTAGAAGATGTATCGATATTCAAGCAAAAATATTTTGTTATCTAAGAAAACGTATTGATTTCTGTGAAACATCTATTAAAATCCTACCTTGTTTGGTAGGAAAATTATTTTGGCAATACAAAATTTGATTACTAACTATAATGCCTTCTAGCGTTTATGTAATGTTTAAGTATTAAAAGACAAATACTATAGTGTTGTTATCAAAAAGTAAAATGCCAAAATCAATATCCGTGTAGTATTATTATATTCATATTATTTGGTTGAGATTTCACTAAGGTATTTTTGGTACTTTTGGACTACAAATTGTCAAATAAAAAATCATTCTCCTCACATACATCAATTGATTTGATAATTTGTAGTCCAAGAATACTGAAAATGCTAACCTCGAGGATAATGTGTAAAAGGCATATCGATATCCGAGAAAAGTGTATTGATATTTGTGAAAGGATGTGGAACATCCCACATCGTTAAGCAAAGGAAAAATTCATGTGATTTATAAAGTAAGGCCGACTAGCTACTATTAACTTGAGGTTAATCTTTTAAGCCACGTGGTTAGGTTAAGAATTAGCAGGTCAACTCGGGACAGATCGTTACAGTATGTTAATATCGGTGAATTGTGTTTGTCATTAACATGGATATTATCCTCCATCTAAATAGGTGGAGGTTAGCAATATCCTCTTGGAAAAACCGTAGTGAAAACTCATCCTTAGGGTATCCACAATGGGCTCTTAAAATGGAATCCGCAGGGGGGGGTGTTGTGCGGCAAAACTACGTCGTTTTGCTCAATTTTTTGGTACACCTCCAAAGCTTCCAAGAGCTCTGTTTGGAGAGTTAATTTTTGGTACACCTCCATCCCTTTCTTTTTGGGTTGTGCGGCAAAACTACGTTGTTTAGGAATTTTCGGGTTCAACCTTAGAGTTTTGATTTCGTTTCACTAATTTTCAGAGTTCGTGGTTTCCACTTTTCCATCATTCATAAAAAAACAAAAGCAGGGGAAAAAGAAAAAGAGCATGCTTCAATAGTATACTTCATAATGAAAAGAAAGAGGAGAAAAAGAGGGGAAAGCAAACAACTAAAACTTGTGAACGAATCTTGAAAATGTGTGAAAAGTTGATAATATTTCTTTTGGCATATTTTAGACGAACTTACATTACCGTAATCCATTAACAAGAGTATCAACACGCTCTTTATATATATGAGCTGAACCTACAACCTCATTACACTTCAGTACAATTGTACAATCGTTAGGTCATTTATTTCGGTTAAAAGTAGACAACACTTTTGCAAATGCTACACGTTCTTTTTTCTTAGTGTGAACTCTTTTAATTGAACAGCCAAATAAAGGTTTATTTTGCAAATTTCGAAGTGTGAAAAAATGTGGGAATTGTGAAATGATAATACAAACTTCGGTTCATAATTGGTTATTATTGAACTTATTAGTCAAACAAATTCCTAGTACTACCATTTTGTTAGCCAACATGACATGAAACTCGTTTGTTGTACAAAATACTACAAACTAGTACCACCGCAAATGAAATGAGTAATGCTACGTGCACATCACATTAGCGCATCCTACATGCACATCACCTCATCCTGACCGACCAAACGCTTTTTGGATGTTTTGGATTTAAAATGCACTATGACCGGTCAAAGAGCTCTATTACCGGTCACAGTGCATTTCAAATCCGGAACATCCAAAAAAGCATTTGAACAGTTTAGATGGGGTGGTGTGCAAATGGTGTGCACATATGTGGTGTACGCGTGGATTTTTCCCAAATGAAATACCTAATGTATTTTCTTGGTGCCAGTGTAATTACAGGAAAATCACGTACACTATGTTTGGACCAATTTAAAAAATGAGCGAATAAAATGTTAAATTCATTAAGACCACTTGTAGTAAACTCAAGAACTACCCTCAATGTTTAATTTCAAACCGTTTCACCGAATCCAAAATTCATGTTTGGCTCATTTTTTTGGACTCTTTATATGTCTTATCTGGTTTTAATTTGACTTTTGTATGATTTGAAAACTTGTTTTATTTCGTAATACCGCAATTTTTTCGAATTGTTTTATTTTTTTGTAACATTACAAGAAAACTTCAATCTAAAATCATTGAGTCTCACACAAATAAAATAGAGTGTATTGTGCCAACTATAGAATTAATGTCTCAATTTAGGAAAAGGCTACAATACACACCCCTTACACACCCCTTATTTGGGTGTGTATGATACACACCCCTATAAAAGTTATGATTTTTTTTGTAGAAGTTACGATTTTTTTTATAAAAGTTACGAAACATACCAAAATGTTACGAATCATATTTCTGAAATGTAACGAAACACTAAAAAATGTTACGATTGCCAATGAGGTGACACAATCTGGACCATACAATAGGTGCATATGGTATATCCCTTTAATGGGTGTGTATTGTAGTCATTTCCCTCAATTTATCATTGGGTTCTCCCTTCACATAAAAAAAAAGGTTGTCCATTTGCCTTTCATTTCTAATACTAATTTGCTTCGATATTCCAATTTAAAATTATATCCGTTGTTAATTCTTATCCCCACTACTCGAATTCTTTATGCAAAATGTACACACGTAGCCCCAATACGAAGCAAATCCAAAAAGAAAAGAAAAAAAAAAGTTAGTAGCGGAGAAACTGAAAATAAGAGAAATTCAAATCCCGTCCGTACGAAACAAAAAGTAATTAAAAGAAAGCATAAAAAGATACTCCCTCTGTCCCTTTTTAAATGTGTGCTTTGGGAAACGTGTATTTTGTAGGACGTAAAAAAATGTATTTCTACTCAAAAATTTTGAAATTTTTTTGCACCAAATTAAAGTACTCTTTGAGCACTTTAATTTGGTGTAAAGAGAGACATAAAATTGTATAGAAAAATATATTTTTTATGGGTTTGAAAATGCACGTATTCCCATAGTAGACATTCAAAAAGGGACGGAGGGAGTAATTACGTTTCATGCTCTATTATTGTGATGGTCATTCTATTGTCAACTCACTCAATTAACAATGAGTAAATAAGACGACAAAAAAGAAAACACAAACTCCGGTGTACTTTTTATACTTTTTAACATTTTCACACATTTCAATACATTTTTTATAACTTAATGACAGCTCACTGAGCTAATTTTAGAATTTTCCTATTATGAATGTACGTATTTCTTGTTTTGACTCATACATAGATTGTTCTCTTTCCGTATGTATAGTAACATCGAAAACATTACTTCATTCGTCCCTTTTATAGTGTTTAACTTTTTATTTTGGGATGTTCCTTAACAAGTGTGTATTTTGAAAAATTAATGGGTACATTTCCTATTTTGCCCTTAAAAGTAGATTCATTTTTGAAAAGTTAGTGTGTATTATTACATTGATAAGGGTAGGTAGTGGGAAGTAGATGTAAAAGTTGATGTGAGATAAAATAAGTTGGAATTACGAGGTAACACACTTAAAAAGGGACAGAGGGAGTATTTTGTGATAGGAAAATGATAACCACAATCCTCAGAGTTGATGAGTAGAAGATATATCGATATTCGAGCAAAAATATTTTGTCATCTAAAAAAACGTATTGATTGCTGTGAAACGTCTATTAAAATCCTACCTTGTTTGGTAGGAAAATGATTTTGGCAATACAAAAATTTTATTACTACACTATAATGCCTTCTAGTGTTTATGTTATGTTTAAGCATTAAAAGACAAATACTATAGTGTTGTTATCAAAAAGTAAAATGCCAAAATCAATTTCCGTGTAGTATTATTATATCTATATTATTTGGTTGAGATTTCACTAATGTATTTTTGGTACTTTTGGACTATAAATGTCAAATAAAAAATCATTCTCCACACATACATCAATTGATTTGATAATTTGTAGTCCAAAAATACTGAAAATGCTAACCTCAAGGATAATGTGTAAAAAATATATCGATATCCGAGAAAAGTGTATTGATATTTGTGAAAGTATATAAAACATCCCACATTGGTAAGTAAAGGAAAAATTCATGTGATTTATAAAGTAAGACCGACCAGCTACTATTAACTTGAGGTTAACCTTTTGAGCCACGTGGTTAGGTTTAGAGTTAGCAGGTCAGCTGGGGTGGGTCGTTACAGGTGGTATCAAAGCCGACATCAACCGGAAGTGTGAGGTGGGTTTTACATGGAGACGTGCTCGGGTGGGCTCGACAAGGGAGGAGCTTGAGGTGCTTGGGTAGGTCCCACCTGAGAGAGGAGCTTGTCGTGCTTAGGCGGGTCTTATCTCATATCGCTTGATAGATGAAAATGATGGACCATGTGGTCCAACGGGGACGTTGCAGCCAAGGTGAGGAGATTGAAACATCCCACATTAGTAAGTAGAGGAAAAATTCATGTGATTTATAAAAGTAAGGCCGACCAGCTACTATTAACTTGAGGTTAACTTTTTGAGCCACGTGGCTAGGTTAAGAGTTAGTAGGTTAGTTGGGACGGTTCGTTATAGTATATTAACATCCGTGAAATGTGTTTGTCATTATCATGGATATTATCCTCCATCTAAATGTGGAGGTTAGCAATATCCTCTTGAAAATACCGTAGTGAAAACTCATCCTTAGAGCATCCACAATAGACTCTTAAAATGGAAACTACGTTACTTTGTTCATTTTTTTGGTACACCTCTAAAGCTTCCAAGAGGCTTGTTTAGAGAGTTAATTTAGGAATTTAGTCTATTTAGGGTAGGGTATAGTGGGTTTAGGCAATTTGTAGTGGTTTTTTCTTCCTCCAAACAAGGCCCTTAGAAGCTTCAGAGGTGTGCCCAAAAATCAAGCAAAACTATGTAGTTTTGCCTCACATCACCCCTGGATCCCTTAAAATGGCTCCTAGGTGAGACTCTTAAAATTTAGCAACTCATTTGCTCAATTTGCGGTCTTCAATGGGCTCCCCACAGAAGTTTCTAAGAATGGCTCATTAGCATGACTCGTACCACATTAGCTAAGTTTAGAGAGGGAGTTAGGATTGAGGAGAAGAGGGAGAAAGAGAGAAGGAGAAGAGGGAGGGGAAATCGGCAACCCACTTACACTTTTGTGTGCATAAATAATCTTTAGGATATAGTGTAAGGGCTCGATTCCAGTGAGTCCATTGAACTACTCTTACACTCCTACATTGACAAATCCTTAACACACAAAATTGGGCCCGACTTTTGCTTATATGTCTACTTTTAGGGGTGTACATGGTCCAGATTGGACAACCGAACTTTATCTTATGGTTCCAAAGAATTGAGAACCAGAACCAAACCATTATACATATGAAACCATACCGGAACCAGACCACTGGATCGGTCCAATTTGGTTCGGTTTCCAGTTCTAAACCATGTTAAAAAACGTAAATGACATACCACTAACTTATTAAAATTAGTAAAATTGCTAGCAAACTAAACCGCATAACACTTGCAACACTTTCATTAATATTGAAAACGAAACTTATCCACAAATTATCACCATTAAACCAACCTACAACTTGTTTTTTTCGTAAGTAAACCAACCTACAACTTGATCAGGCAGCCAAAAAATAACTGAAATAGCTACTACTGTGGTGCAAAAACAACTTGGGGGCTTTGATTTAGGAAAGTGAAGGGTTTGGTCGTGAAATTTATAAATATAACCTATGAGTTTTGAATAGTGAATATAGATGGTTCATGCCTTCATGGTAAACGGTCCGATTCGTTTCGAACCACGGTTTGTAAATATGAAACAAAGAACCGGACCATAATACACGGTCTTATTTTTTTTGGAACCTAAACCAATTCATTAGACCACGGAACCAATCCAAATAGATCGGTCCGGTCCGGTCCGGTTGGTTCGGTTTCGCGATTTTTTCGGTTTTCTTGTACACCTCTATCTACTTTAAAACTCATTTTAGGAGCCGAATTTAGATAGCCCACTTTGGATGGAAGTCTCTCTTTGTAACATGACACAAATAAAATTACAAAAAAAAACACAGTATTGTTATAATATAAAAATTGCCAAATTTTTTTAAAAAAAAAAACAAAAGAAAAAAGGTCTATTTTTGGGGGTACATCGGAAATTAAAAAAACAATTTGCTTAACGTTTTTCCAATTTTCAAATTTCGGGCTCAGTGACACAGTCCACTTGACGGTTTTCGTTCCCTTCCGCAAAACGAGGGGTATATTCTCCGCACCCAACAAGATTATAAGGGCATTCAAGTAATTTCACCATCCCCTCTCCAATCAGTAACAACCACGACTCGTCGATGAGGACACGTGTAGTTTCACCATCACGTCCGTGCAACCCACCTCGGGCGCGCCCACTGCCACGTGACAAACAGCACAAAAGACAGGATGATCCACGCCATGTCAGACGCCAGCTTGGCAAGTTAGTCCTACTCAGCACACTACAATGGGGAACTAATCCCGGGGGTACGCCACCTGGTCCCGAGCGGCAATTTCAGGCTCTCTCTCCTCTCTCACTCCTCTTTCTCCCTTTAAATTTGGCTGTCCAATACACTTTGGATCTAAAAATACAATACTTCCGTACATTGTTTTTCGAATTTTATTGCACCAACTTAAAGATCTCAATTAGTTTTTTAATTTGGTGTGAAAAAATTTTAAACGAAAAAATATTGCAAATCTTTTCAGAAAAGATTAATTTTTTGAGACGGATGGATTATTATGCCTAGAAAATGAAGGTGAGCACACTATCTATTTCTTTGGTATATTTTTTCACGCATTATGGCACTTTTCAAAATTGCTACATCACTATCAATCCAAATGTTATGCTATTCAATAGTCTTTTAAAAACTTTTTGAAAAAAAATAAAATACACCTAGGCTTGCCGTGTTTATTATTCAAAATTTCAAACGAATCTCAAATCAACACCTGTAATTAAATTGGAGCTCTGAGAGCAACCCCAACAATGAGTTGGTAAATTAGGCAGTGTACAATGCCTATATCTATTATAAGTTGACACTTTTTCTATCAACACTCCAACAACATTCCCTATTACTCTCTCTATTTTTAATAAAATATAATATATGGGGAAAAAGTAAGAGAGAGACAAGAGAGAGAGAGAAAAAAAAGAAAAACAGCCAGTTAAAGAGGGGGGAGGAGAGGAGAGAGAGAAAGAATAAAAAAATAGGTAGGGAGTGAATAGTGCCTCCCTAAATGGGGGGGATTTTAGAGAGGTACTATTCATTTTTGTATTTTAGGGAGGGGTTTAGGAAGTCTCTTGGAGCCTAACTTTGGGGTTTGACTCCCTCAAATAGGGATGCGAGCGAATTTAAGGAGTTTGTTGGGCTTGCTCTGAGTATTTTTAAATCGAGCTCAAACAATGTTATTTGGTTTTATAACAATCCTATTGATTCAAATTTCAACAAATATACTCCATCCGACCTCATTTGTTGGTTTCTTTTGATTTTGATGACCCAAAAATATTAGTATTATTTTAAAAGTAGAGGATAATAGTTGATGAGTTTATTCTTTAACACATCACTTTTGAAATTAGTTACTAGCAAAAGAAAATACAATGATAATGTTCCTAAAAACATAAAAAGCAAAAAAAAGAAAAAGAAAAAAAGAAAGCCAAATACGACAAAAAAAATTAACCATGTTTTATAAATGAGTTTAATTCTTCAAAATTGACCAACAAATGGAGAACGAAAGAAATATATTATTCAATAATTTATCTGTTATCTAACTGACTTGTTGTGAACAAGTCATATTAGATAACTTAGTCCATTTTTACGGTTTCAAATAAATAATCTAAGATGCCTCGTTAAAGATAAAATAAATAATTATCGATTGAATTTTTCGTCGTTAGTTTATTTCTTCTCCGTTGAGTTTATTTTCTTGAATTGTTCTGCATTGCGTTCAATTTAATTATTTTGGCTGCCACACGATTAATGTACTGTTATGAATTCATTTTTTCAAATGTATATAATAAAAAAAAAATAAAAAAATCAACACACGGTTAATGTGGTGTTCCACACTCATTGAATAACTACTCCACTCCTTTCATCTCCCAACCCCTATAAAACCTTCTCAACCCCCACACCCATCATTTCACTTCACAAAAAACAAGCCAAACAGAACACTACACCCACTTTCCCTTCTCTCACATCACAAAAACCACCTACCGCCGGCGGCCGGTAAATGCATATTCCGGCGTCGGATTCCCTTCTCCCCACACGCAACCTCCTCGTCTCCTTCCACCGCCGTCACGTCTTCCACGAAAAACCCCAAGCCGAAGTCATTCCATTCTTCTCTGCACCACTGAGGAAAGGTACCGATTAGCATTAATTTCTAGATTTTTCCCGATTTTGATCCTTGGAGGAAATTGATCCGATCGTGATCGTTGATCTGTTGACTGTTGGAGTTTGTTCGAGTTTTTCTGAGACTCCTTTGATTAGAGTTACAGTTTTGGCATTTTTGATTGCTCAACTGTTACCTTAATCTTACAGTGTAATTAGACGTTGCTTAGATCATTAGAGAGAGAGAGAGAGGGAGAGAGTTTTTGTTGATCGATAGACGTATCATGCCTCCGATGAAGATTCAGCCACTGGATTCTGAAACATACCAAGAGTCCTTGATCCGAAACAACAACGAGTCAACCAAACCTGTGTTGAAATCGCGACTGAAGAGGCTGTTCGATCGGCAGTTCCCAAGCGTACTGCGGATTTCATCGGCGGCGGAGAAGCCGCCAGCTGGAGGAGATGGAGGAGGGGCCGAGTTCGAGCCGAGCTCTGTGTGTTTGGCGAAAATGGTGCAGAATTTCCTCGAGGAGAGTAACGACAAGCAATCGGCTGCGAAATGTGGTCGAAATCGATGCAATTGCTTTAATGGAAACAACAATGACAGCTCCGATGACGAATTTGACGGCTATAGTGGTTTTGGTGACTCGAATTCGATAGCTTCGACTGGTGATTCGTTGGATATGCTCAAGGTAAATGTTTCTTCAATCTTCTCCAGTTTTTCCTATCTGAACTGTCTTTCATTTTTCGATTCACGTGTTTTTCATTTTTGATTCGTATTTCGGTTTTAATTTGGAGTTAACTTTCTGTGTGCAGAGTTTGATTCCTTGTGCGAGTATTGCCGAGAAAAATCTCTTAGCAGACACGTCGAAGATCGTTGAAAAGAACAAAATTTGCAAGAAAAAGGATGATCTGAGGAAAATCGTAACTGACGGCCTGTTGCTTCTCGGTCACGATGCTTCAATCTGCAAATCACGATGGGAAAAATCCCCCTCAATCCCAGCCGGTATTAACTCTCTCTCTCTCTCTCTCTCTCTCTCTCTCTCTGTACGTCTATACCGACTTAGCGTAAATCATAAGATTTCAATTCGAGTTGGAGTCAAATGTTATCATTGGATCTTCTATGATCCATCGATACAGTAATATTGATTTTGTGATTATATTGAGATTTCAATTTGATCTTCATCTGATAAATTTGGAAAATCTGCTTTCGTGTGATTATACAGGGGAATACGATTACATAGATTTGATTGTGGAAGGGGAGAGGGTGATAATCGACGTCGATTTCAGATCAGAATTCGAGATAGCTCGATCAACCGGAGGATACAAATCGATCCTCCAATCCCTACCGTTGATTTTCGTCGGCAGTTCCGATCGTCTCCAACAAATCGTCTCGATCGTATCGGAGGCGGCCAAACAGAGCCTAAAGAAGAAGGGAATGCCCCTTCCTCCGTGGAGGAAGGTTGAGTACATGAGAGCCAAGTGGCTGTCTCCTCACACCAGAACCACCGCCGCTCTACCAAAAGCCGCCGAAGACGAGGCTGAGAAATTTGACTTAACTAGGGCTGAGAGTGATTGCGGAGAGTTGGAATTGATCTTCGGCGAGAAGACGGCGGAAATGAATTCCGGCGAACCGGAGGCGGCGGAGACGGCGGAGAAGCGTCCTGGAGACGAAGAGATGTTGCCGGTGATGGCGTGCCCGTGGAAGCCGCCGGCGGTGAAGCCGAAGAGCTATGAGAGGGGAGCCAGGGTGGTTGCCGGATTGGCTTCTCTCCTTAGGGAGAAACCCTAACAAATTTTGGATTTTTATTTCAGTTTTTAAATAATTCAGGTAAAAAAAATATGGAAATTATAAATATAGAGAAAACATATGAGCAAGAAGACCGAGTATCGGATAAATAGAAAAATGGTTTAATCCCTTGCTTCGTTTTTTTGTCGGCAAGGGTATGATCTATGATGTAATATGCGAATTTCCGGCGTTATGAACAAATTTGTATCGTGTTTGTAATAAATTTTAGTAGTATAAATTTTACTTGATCTTATTCATCTACTAAAATTGTTAGAAAATGGGGAGAAAACATTTGAGCCAAGTATCGGTCCTCGGATAAATGGAGAAATGGTTTATCTCCTTGCTTCGGTGATATGAACAAATTTGTATCGTGTCTGTAATAAATTAGTACTAAAATTTAGTCGAACTTATCCAAATTGTTAGTAGAAAATTTGGGTATTATCCAAAATTGTCAGGATTCAGATTTTATCCGAAATGTTTTCTGGTATCGAAGTGTCGACGGTTTCTGAAGAGGAAACAGGCGGAATATTCATGGTTTTTTTAAATGAGTTTTTTTTGTTATTGGGTAGATAAATAAATTATCGAAAATGTGAAACTTAATTTATTTGTTTTTTGGGGAGAAGGAGAGGGGGATTAATGACGGCAGGCTCCCGTGCCGTCTCGGTCGCCGTGAGGGGAGGCAAGGGTGCATCCAAATAACGTGATACTCTCCCCTTTTTGTGACGTTGGAGTGCTGAAACTGGTGGTTTTAGAGGTAAACATTTTGGGTGCCGGGCGTGCACTACGTGGCTATACCAGAGCACTCATTTTGACCATCTAAAAGTGTTGTGTATTGTCCAAACTTCTTCCTTGTTTCTCTTTAAAATTCAGACATTCAATAAGTGTTTTGGACATCCGAGAAGGGTATTCAAGCACGGGCATGTGGAGCCTGCCCGGCACCCAAAAATTAAAACGAGAGAGAGAGAGAGAGGGAGAGAGGGCTTTCGAAGGAATTTTTTTTGTACGCCTAGCGGGACCATGTGGTGCCTATGTGCGCACATACGGCTGTCCAAAAGTGTTATAAACGGCCAAAATTTATTCTTCTCTCTCTTATCTTCTGGGCTATCTAAAAGTGTTTGAATAACTGAAATGTGCACTCGAGCACCACGTAGAATGATATCCGCTTGACAAAACTCCCCCTCTCGAAGGCCCTTTTGTTTTGGGGTAAGTTTCACTTTAACCACCTTAATTAACCAATTTTTGTTTACTTTTGACTCTCAAAGTGTTTATTTTATTATTAACTTTATCTTTAAGTAGGAAATTTTACCAATTTAGTCCAATGGCAACACCTGTCCAAATTCACAGTTACAAATTGCTCCACGTGATATCCATGGGACCTTTTTAAAAAAAAAAAATCTGAATCCATGGGAATTAAGTCGGTCAAAATATTGGCCCACGGTATTTTCATGGAACTTGAGGCGGCCAAGTGTTCATCTTAACAAATTTACTGTATCATGTACTATGAGTCCAAATGAATTTAATACACCATGGGCTTGTCATCTCACTATCTTTTCATTATTATTATTACCGCGTCTTTAGGTCAGTTTGTGTTCATCTCAACTAGTTTTGGATTACTGAATTTGACGATCAAACAGATTCTCTTGTGGCCTTAAAGGTTTAGAATTTCTGGCTTCTGTGTCGATAAACATTTACTCACTCTGTCCAAAATTGCTAGTATTTTTTTTCACTATTTTGGACATCTTAAAAGATTATCTATATTTTTTAATAATTTATAATATTTTTCATATTAAATATAGATATTGTTTGAGTAAAATTTTCGAAATCATAAAAATAATACTCCGTAATAAATTATAGAATATAGACAATTGTTTGAGTGACACGACAACTCAAAAGAAGCGAGTAATTGGGACGGATGGAGTATTACTTTATTATGTCCAGGGGCTTTTGCCTCCCGACGTTGAGGTCGCATGTTCAAATCCCACCAATCATTCCAAACCTTAAGGCCACAGGGAACTATGCCCGATTGCTACCTTCAGGGCTCCGGAATTAGTCGAGGTGCGCGCAAACTGGCCCGAATATTCGGTTACAAAAAAAATTGGCGTTTTCTTTACCACAACACTTTTACACAAAATTACACTTATTAGTCATCTTTATTCTTGAAATTTGGTGAACTCAAGTCTCATTGGGGACCATTTTCATTCGTAACTTGTGTAGTAGTAATTATTTCCAATTGAAATCAATTGATTAAAGTTGCACTTTCATATTACACCTATGGGGTAAAAGTCACAGTAACTGATAAAGGATAAATATAAAATTAAACCTTTGCTTTTTGCTTTTCTCATTTTCACGGCATCCGCGGGTGAGTAATTATTCCGTAGTCTTGGAACACAGTTACGTAGTGTTTCGAATCACTCAAACAACACACATTTATATGAATTACATAAATCTAGTCTTCAATTCCATAAAAATATTTGATGATAGAGTGATCTAGAACATAAAGTGACGGTGCTCTGCTCTAAGTATAGAATACCAGTGAGGTAGTAGCCAAGTTGGCCAAAGTGAATGCGATAAGATTCCTCTCCCTCTTTGTGCATGGATCTCTCAGGTTCGAATCTCTCCCATGCTATTGTTGGGACTTGTGTGGATTTGCGTGGAGAGGCTTTGGCCAACTAGTCGCCTAGGTGGTGCTGTGGTGATGACCTGTCCTCTTCAAACAGTAGCTATGACTCAACCGGACATTTCACAGCTGGTCGGGTACCCCAATGTCCACGCCCATGAGGGAATTGCTACTATGGTTACTCATTTCCAGCCTTTTTCAAAAAAAAAAAAAAAAAAACCTAAGTAAAGAATAACTCCTGGGGTGAACTTCCTAGTTTTTTATTTTTTTTATTTATCAAAAGGGTGAACTTTTAACTTTGACTGTACAATTGGGGGGTTAGGAGCTTTAATACGTGGTGAAAATGGATTGGGTCAAGAAAATAGAGCTCCCAAGCGAAGAATATTGACTTTCTTGAAAGGGGTGGACTTGATCCTTTAAGTACTGGAGTATTTGTTAGATTATCTAGAATTGGGTTTAACATTCAATAATCCCAACCATGAGGATAAGAGCTAATTTAATGAGATCTTACATTTGTTGAACAAAACAAAGGGGATATTGGGATAAGTAAAAACATGTGTGGGTCATCCTTATTGTTTTCTTTGGCAAATGAGTTTTTTTTTTTTGTCATTCGTAATTCCTAATCTGTTATATTGGGCGATGGGGAATGAGATTTGATCCCGAAATACAATGTGGGGCATCAAAGAGCTCTACCGCATGAGCTAGTCACCACTTGCTTGGCAAATGAGTTTCAAATGGTAGAATAATACAAATATGACTTACATGAAACTGGAAATACTTACATGTAGATAGAGAGATTTGAAACAAAATAAGAATCACTATAAGACAAGTCAAACTAATAGCCCTATTAAGAGAAGAAATAGCCCAATAAATATACAAAGAATAACATCCACGCAGATAGAAAGTGTCCCGGCCAACCGAGCTTGCCTCAGTTGGTTACTATAATGGTTTGGTACTTTATCTTAAACTCTACTTGACATGACCCTCTATTGGTTGCTTATCAAATTATTTTTGTAAAGAACTTAGAAAACTGGGGTGATAAACGAGGCGAATTATCTAGCTAGTAAATTGTTCAATCTAATTTTATTCAAAAAAACTATCTTTAAAAATATGTTCCAAACTTAGCGTGTATGTTTATAAAATGAGTCAATCAAAACAAGGTTTTATCGAGTCGATTTCGAGTAACTTGATTTTTTTTTTTACCTAAACAAAAAGATCAATAGTAGCTTGTTGAAACTTGGTTTGAAAATTTAACAAAGTTCCAAATCTCTACGGAATGAATTAAGTGATCCAAGGTAGGTAAACAAATTAGTTGCATGTGGTAGTGGTATCAAATACCAATTAATTAATGGAGCAATTTTGCCAAATTTCAATTAAACCTTGCATGCCAAAAAATAACTTTGACTTTAAAATAATGGATCAAAACATTAAAGATGCTCTTAATGGTAATGGTGCTGTCAATTTGGGAAATAAAGTAGTGGTACCTGGTTTATATCTATTTTGTACTTGCATTGAAATAATTCAAGAAATTTTCTGAAATATATGAAGGACAAAAACCCTAAAAAAAAAATAAAAATAAAAAAACACCTGGCTAGCATTTTAGAGCACCTTGATATCAAATTATGCATTAATATTAGCCCCGTTCCGTTAACTTCTTTTTTTTTTTTTTTTGCCTTTTTGGACTTTGTTTGTTAATACTATAGTATATAAGAGAATGACTTGTCTCGACTCATAAAACGTGAAATTGAATCCAACTCGTGGAAGCCTAGAGTCTTTTGTTTAATATGATACCCAATGTCACAACTCACAAGCAATCTACAGTTCTACACATTCAAATTTGAACACTTGGCTTCTTTTGCAAACACTTTGTCTTCTTTTTCATTGTATTTTTCATTACATGATCGACCATCCACCATTTTCTTTTCTACATCTGTTTTAAGTTTAATATAATCTCATAATTATTGTGGTGGGCCTTTTCTGTAGTCCATTATGTTGTGTATATATCAACTGGGTTGCTGTTGTGCACTCCATGCACAACACATGTTGTGCACCCATTCGAGTTGTCCATTGCTTGGATGGACGATCCAGATTTTACCTCGGCACCTTTGCATCTGAATCGTTCGTTGTTATGTGTGCAAGATAACATCTGGGTCATCTATCCGAGCAACGGACTGCCCGAATAATGCACAACAACAACCCCAAATCCCTATAAATATGCGGTGCTGAAATAATTGGAAGCAACACTTAACTATGATCTCAGAGTTTTGAATAATCACTCCCTCAAAGTTGGGTAGGGTCGGTTCAGAGAGCTAATCAGTGGTTGTGGGGTCTATCTCTTTCCATTAGTAGTATATACTCCCTCCGTCCCGAATTTGTTGTCCATTTACGGGTTTACGTGTCATTTTTCAATTACTTATATCTCTCAATCTATAATGTGTTTTACAATTTTGAAAATTTTGTTTAATAGTACTCATCGAGAACTATCAAACAAGATCCATATTGAATATATACAACATTACACATTGAAAAATATACCCAATTTTTTGAGGAGCAATGAATAGTAAAAATAGATAACAAATATGAGACGGAAGGAGTATTTATTTTTTCTATTCAAATTTAGTGACAGCGGTGTCTCTTTCTTGTACAAGGCAAATAATAAAAGCAACATAAAGTTTGAAAATAATCATACCACTATGAAAGCAACCTCCCACCAACTCTCCCTCTCTCTTCCTGAGATGTGGTATGGGAGCTTGCTTGTATCCTGCTATAGCTCGAACCGGATATTTCATAGGCGGATTGGGAGTCCCTATGATCACGTTTGAGGGGTTGCTATGCTGATTGCCCCCTTCCATTCTTTTACCAATAAAAAAAAAGATGATCAGGATGGATGCAAGATTTAAGTGTGAATTGAGCGAAATTTATTATACGGACGAATCTATACAATCGTAAATTTTTTAGCAAGTTATTACTACCATGTTTTAAAAAAATTCAAAACTTTTGAATGGTCGTCCAAGCTAACCTGCCCTACCTCTCCTTGAATGTGGTTTAGCGGAGAATAGAGATTGCCAAGCCCACAAGATACTGTAGTATTCCTCCGTCCCAAATTGATAGTCCATTACAAATTCCGTACAATTTTTAAACTAAAAAATATTGTATTTATCGAAATAATTTATGAATTTTTTTTGCTCCGTATAAAAGTTCTCATTGAGATTTATCAAACAAGATCCATATTGCAGATTTTTTGAGGTTCACATTAAAATATATAAGCCGTTGAAAATGACACGCTATCCCAAAAGGGACTATCATTTTGGGACGGAGGGAATAATAAAAAAAAGGTAAAGTAATAATATCGATCGAAAATGAGATATACTATAGTGCTGGTGTGATGCTTAGTTATATGACTAGGATCCGTGTCAGCTTGTCGTATATAACCGTGTTTGCTACATAAATAAATCTAAATTAAACATTCTATAAAAATTGTTACATTTTCGGTTCAAAGTTGAATATTTGGATAACCGCGTTTGCTACATAAATAAATGTAAATTAAACGTTTTATAATTGTTACATTTTCGGTTCAAACTTGAATATTCAGAGTCATAAACTAATTTTTGTAACTGCATTTTTAAATTTTGGAATATGCTGGTGGTACAAATAAAATGTCCGGGAAAGTAAGTGGCAATCCGAGACTCTGCCTCTGAGTGTGAGACATGAGAGATCATAGTGGATAAAGAGAGGACACCCACTTCACAGCCTCACCTGACATCTTTGCCTTGCATTATTACAATATGGTCAGCTTTTTCTTTTTCGTTTTTTTAAAAAAATAATCAAGAGGGAAAAAAAATAAAAATAAAAACTCACCTGCAGTCCAAAAACTCAAAATCCTGTGTATTCGATGCAGTGGTGCCACCTTTCTTTTTACTCAATACATGGAACTTGTGGACGGTATGCATTCGAGTTTCATCACGTAATTAGGGACCATCAGACCATGGTCTTAAATATCGGCCGTAACGTAACGTATCGGTTGTTATGTAACGGTTTTTTGGCCTCTTTGATACCTTTACGCCCCAGTATACCGATGAGAGAAAAAAATTGTATGTGTATCGGCCGGTTCCCGTTACTTATCGGTCCGTATCCGGTTCACGACAGTTACGGCCGATACTCGATCGTTTTGGGTTATTTAAGCAATTTTAAATCAATTTTTATCAAAAAATTATTTTTTAAAATTCACGACTGTCGCATCCGATTTCCGTAACGTAACGTTCGATACTATTGAAACCGTTATTCAAACTGTTAATGTTATATATCACAAAATCGTTATTTAAAACCTTATTGGGGACTGATCTTGAATAATCCTGCTGTAGTATGCACTTATTAGGGCTGCCCAGCGGATTGCCCAAACCACCCAAACCAAACCATTCGCGAACTCACCCGAGGTATGTTACAGATGCATGCGGATCCTAATATTTTTATTTTGGCGGATGCGATTCGTCGATCCATCCAAATCTTTCTTTGATCCGTCAAATCCGCAACCGAACCGACCCAATCTGCTCGGAACCAATCCGTGGACAACCCTAGCACTGATGACATGTAAGTTGTGGGCATCTTTAGTTTTGATTGTTAAGGGTTTCATTGCTTTGAGTGAGATTCGTCCTCTCCATTTTCGTCACAAATGAAAGTAATGTTCGTCTGTCCATTAGGTTTTGAATTTTGAACTCGGGTTTCGACGGAACGAGGGATAGTCGAGGATAGCATGGGTGCTGGTTCGATCATGGCCGTCTGTGATCGGCTATGGATGGCTTAGATCTGTTCGGTAGCGGACGGTTCCGAAGGAACAGCACCCCGGGTCTGGTTTCGACTCATCAAAAAATTACTAGTAATTATATATAAGAAAACTCCGGTTTGGATTAGCCCAAGAAGTGCTACGTTATTTGGGCCAATTAAGCTTTTAAGCAACCCAATCTTACAAGCAAGTTTTAGCAAACAAATGTTAATTAAAGTAAGATAATCAAGTTAAAAAATTAGTTCTTATATAGTAATGGAGAGGAGAACACATAAGCTAAAAATAAGTGTAAATCAAACATTGGACACAAAGTAGTAAAAAATAATAATAAAAATTTAGCATCCCTAAGACGTTTAATGAAGTCATTAAAAGCAACTTATCTCAATAGATCCAAACGAGACAAACATTTATATCACAAATGGAGCCTACGCAATTAAGCATGAATTTTGTAAGGATGAAACCCACCCCGCACATAATCTAGCCATAGACTTAGGGCTACTTGCGAGTGGCTCGTGGCTTGGAAAAGCTCGACTTGGCTCGGTTCGGTTTGCGAAAGTTCAACTTATTTATATAGGCTTGACTTGTTTAAGAAAACTCGTTAAGTAAATTACCCCGCATAATCTAGCCTTAAACTTAGGGTTGCTCGCAAGCAGCTTGTGGCTCGGCTTGTTTAGTAATTGAGCGAGCTCGAATTTGAATTTGAATTTTAGGAGCTCTACAAAGCTCGGCTCGGCTCGTTTGCACCCCTACTTAGACTAGTTCCCATTATGGTATTCTTGGTATTTTCGGTATTTCGGCACTCACATTCTAACTGGCGAACAAAACGAAAATACGCTAAGTTATTTTTGGTATTGTAGTACCAAGGTTTTAAATAACGGCTTCGTTATATGTAAAGCTAACGGTTTGAGTGTAACGGTTTCAGTAGTATCGAACGTTACGTAATGGGAATCCGGTCTAACAGTCGTGAATATTTAAAAATCAATTTTTGATAAAAAAATGTTTTTAAATTGCTTAAATAACCCAAAATAGTCGAGTATCGGCCGTAATGGTCGTGAACCGGTCCGTGAATTGGATACGGACCGATAAGTAACTGTAACCGACCGATGCATATACGATTTTTTTCTCTCACCGGTATACCGGGATGTAAAGGTATCGGAGAGGCCAAAAAACAGTTACGTAACAACCAATACATTACATTACGACCGGTATTTAAAACCATGTGTAGTACGCATTTGTCCCTTCTGCTTTTATCATTGAGAAATACTTGGGGATAAAGATGTGTCTAGGACCGTTCGATGCGAGTAAGTATAAAGTACATTGTGTAAGATAGAAAAATAATTCAATTCAATGGTTATTTATAACGCAGTAATGTGGTCCCGGTCCCATATATGTATAGGTTCCATTTTGTATGAGAGAGGCGTTACAAATAAACGTTGCACTGAATTTTTCTCGCGTAATACCCACGTGGATCGGATAGGTATCCATAAGGTTCAAACGAGAATTCGAGCATAAAACAATTTGCAATTAATATGATCTCATTCTCATGAAGGATGCTTGTTTTAACAGATGGGTAACAATTAATTAACTTTAGGAATAATTCACAAATCTAAAAACCAAAAAGGAAGTTTTCTTTGCGCAGGCGATAAACCAGGTTTTATTTATTCAAATAAATATAAAAAAAATGCTTAAAACATTAGGGTTTGATTAGATGCTACGTCTTGTGTTAGCTAAGCAAACAAAGTTTGTGCAGAAAACCTGGTCAAGGTTGACATAAACCTCAGATGTTGCTTCATTAAGAGGTCATTTACATAGGCACAAAACCAAATGGCCGTCCAAAATTAATCACGAGTTACTTCGACAACTTGATCCTTTAGGTCGTGCTTGATGTCGGTTATAGCATGTACCGTAGTTTTTAGGGGATTGGTAACGAGTTGGAATTAAGGATGAAATCGGTAAGGATAGAAATTAGTAGCGAAGGTGTCTTGTTTAGTAGCAAAGTGAATGACGGGATTGATAATAATATGTTTGTTTTGGACAAGTAGAAAAGGACTAAAATAATTAATTAGGTCCTCAAGCTTCAATTATATTTTTCCCGAGGTTGCAGCACATATGCTCTTCGCATCTCTTTCAATGCATTTTCTTTCTTATTGTACTAATTTCATCTTTTTATCTTTACGATAATTAAATTTTCTTTGCTGATGAAAGTCCACATCAAACACGAACTTAGGTGGGCCACATGATTGAAAGTCCAATCAAACCTTCCATAATGGGCAACAAACATGGTCTTAAAATGCATTTAAGCATGTCATTCTACTACCTTATAGCATCTACTCCTTTGTTCTCAAATCCAAAATATCCTCCCTCTTAAATTTTCTTTGCCGATCAAACTCACTCAATCTTGCATCAAACTTAAACCAAATCGAATTTTACTCAACCGTCACCAAAATCAAGGGAGAATAAAATTTTTACTCAAATTTTTAAAAGGCTATTTCCTCCCTCTGTGAAACTTACTACTATGCCATTAATGAAAGTTTTTCTCATATTCATGCTCGAGTTTGGTTTTGGCCATTAAAGTGTTTCATATCAATACTAAGCTTTACTCAAACTGGGTGGACAAGGGGAGGTGAGAGGGGGGTGTTTGGCCCCTGCACTTCTCTTAATTTTCTTCATATTTTTAGTATACTTTCAGATTTTTTTGTAAAATTACTGAAAAGTGATCCCCACAAATTAAGCGAAAATTACAATCCTGCGTCTGCTACTATCCGTATCCGTATTCGTATACACTAACAACTCTTCAACCAAACAAATCATATACTGTGACCAAGAGCAGAAGGAGCCAAAAGTGCAAGTGAAACAACCCAGAAGGACAGCCTCATTAAGCACCACAGTCTATAATTGAATCCATAGGTTTTAGTATTTGCAGTGGTCCAGTACAATGTTAAACCTTACACAGAAAAGGTTGTGATTACAACCTTCATATGACAGACGATGACATTGCAAGAAAAAGGGTACCTGTACCCCAATGTGTTCAATCCTGCGTTATGAAACTGTGAATTTACTTTTGCATCAGAAAATGGCCATCTGAAGCCTCAGAACAAAATGTATCATATCAAGAATCTTACATGAATTCAATATGCAAATACCAAAAAAAAAACCAAGAAGGGCTTATGGGGTGGGTGAATGAGAAAATTGGGATTACTTTCACATAGATAAGCAACCATTTGAGATGTTTAACAAAAGAAAAAGATGCATTTGATATGTCCTTGTAGTTTGAGAAATTCAGGTGAGAGAAACTTGTCTTCATCTTTTCTCTTCTACCCCCTCCGTCCCAAATTCATAGTCCACTACGAAACTACATGTAATTTTTAAACTAAAAAATAATGTATTTATCGAAATAATTTTTGAATTTTTTTTGCACCGTATAAAAGTTCTCAATGAGATTTATCAAACAAGATCCATAATGCATATTTTTTGAGGTTCACATTAAAAGATATAAGCCGTTGAAAATGGCACGCAGTCCCAAAAGGGACTATCATTTTGGGACAGAGGGAGTATTTTTTTTTGAATTTGAGAAGTGTAGGTAAGGTATCCAACACCTCTTCCATGGAGCAGTGTCCCGTCATATCACACCAATAAGGAGTTTATTGGCCTTTTTTGGCTTTTCACGTTTCACAAGCCAGGTCATTCTCCTCACATACATCAACTCAAAAAGCTGAAAAGTCAATAAACCAGAGTTAGTATAACATGCCCATAGTATCTCCTACATCGCACCTACGATGGGGCCGAAGCGAAAGTCCCACACGTGTGAGTGGTCGTAGGAGTAAATTTTAATCACAACAATAGGTTACGAGGACTAGAACTTGAGCTTTATTCAACCAAGTCCGATTTTCTGCCGCTGAGCCAACCCCTCATTGGTCAGATGAGAGAACATCAAAAATAAGAAATTTACAATTCCAGCATTTGGAATAAGTGAAAAGCAAGCAAACCCAACAAACATAAAAAATTACACAAGCAGGAAAACTTAGTTCATACATTTCTTAAAAACACCCCAAGAGTTGAAGCTTTCAATTGGAATCAATTGGCCAGCACAGCAATAGAGATTCTCCTAATCCTAATTCCCAGATATCATCCGAAACCATCGGCAAGTGGGGAGGGCCTTAAATCCAGCTACCAAGAAAGGATACAGAACAAGCAACCCTTAAATGTTTTTGCAAATTATACAATCTTTGTAGTTACAATGAAATTTCACATTGATCCCCGTAATTTCAATTTGATCAACTTGAACCTTGTCCTTTCCTTTCAGTTAAAATGTAGTCAGTGTGACATCTTTCGCTAATGTCTCTCACACGGAATAAAATCCACCTTTGAAACTGGAGGGAATCATACGAAACACGAGTGAAGGTTCAAAAAGATTGATGTAACTTACTATTTCCCATTCTTGGACTTGAGTTCTTGAGAGAAGTCTTTAAATACCCACACTGAAGAAAAAATCGGCCACACTGTAGTTTTTGCGTTAGTATTCGCATGGGTCACGCCGTAGTTTTTGCTTTTGAATACTAAATGAAGGTGACTGAGGGGCCACATTGAGAAGCAAACCAACGCCTATTATTCAAATTGATAAGATCAGAGGGATAAATGTGAAGATACTTTAAAACTAGAGGGAAGCGTGGTGTAATTTACCAGTTGTTTTCTTGGGCTCTTCTGGCTTGATTGGTTTGATTAAGATCCAAATTAGATAGCCCTCAATTGACGAACTCTTAAGTTGTTATCTACTGACTCAACAACATGAACCATTCCCAGGAAAAAAAAAAAGAGGACTAGTTAAGAACAAGTTGCAAGATGATTTAATCCCTAATCTCTAAGTCAATTTCCTAACCTCATAATAAAACAATTTAATTGATTTAATATAGTAGGATATCTCAAGATTACGCAACGTCATTAATGTATCATTAGCTTATTATAATGTGGATTATGAGTAAGGTATCTGCTGAATTATTATTTATCTAATCTAGGAGCAAGTACAGCAGAGAATTTATTAGTACTCCACTAATCATCTGAATACATTGACAGAACTTATTTTAGACTTTTATCATTAAGTTTTATATCCTATGATTCAGTTAGTCAACTGGGTTTCTCATTGGTTCAGTTTTTTTTTTTTTTTGTCATTCGTTATTCCTAATTTATTACACGGGGATGGGAGAATGAGACTCGATCCCGGAATACCGTGTGGGGCATCCAAGAGCTCTGCCGCATGAGCTAGCCACCACTTGCCTCATTGGTTCAGTTGGGTTGGTGAGAAAATGTTTTAAAGAAGAAGAAATCTTGTAGTCATACAAGTTACAACCACTTTCTAGGCAACCAAACAGAGAGGAAGGTTTTCTTCTGTCATCCTAACTAGTTCCACATTGCATGATCTCAGACATTTCACTGCAAAAACTATTTCAATAGGTCTTTTCAACTGTAAAAACACGGAGATTGAAAAGGCCACTCTCAATCCAAAGTAAAAGTCAATGAGCACAGAAATCTCAAAGTCATGCAACTCACAACCACTTTCTAGGCAGCCAAACAGAGAGGATGGCTTCCTTTGTCTCATTGTAATCAGATTTTAGTTCAACATTTCATGTTGTGTATAATGTCGCTTGAAAATGGTTTCAATTGAAAGACGGAAACGGCGAAAATAAAAAGGATACAATTGCAGTTATGGATGTTCCACTAACTTTTAGCTTTTTAGCTTTTTGGGCATTTTAGTTGATATATGTAAGGAGAATGACATGTTTCGAAAAGCAAAAGTCATTCAAAAAGCCCAAAAATCTCCTTGGTGGAACGGCATCACTGTGAACTTAAATCACCAATTCATTCTCCTATCACTGCGGTTGACCCAAACAATAATATGGTACATGAAGAAATTCAACAAGACAACTTTTAGTTAACTTCCATTGTCTGCAAAGAATATGCTAAATCAAAATTCAAAGTCGATGTCCATGGCAATTTTGTCTAAAAAATACTACTACAGTTATAACTAGACGAAATTATGGGTCTAAAGAAAGTTTTTAGGACACCCTAGTCCCTTTATTTCACGTCTCTCCAAATCACCCAGTGTACAGGGTCGGTCCTGAGATTTTCGGGGCCTAAGACGAACTTGTGAATCTGGGCCTCTATAAAAAAAATAAAAATAAAACTAACCCCAAAATGATAGTTACTTGGCACTATATTTTGTTTTTTTTTTCATGATTCGTTCCGTTGTTTCGAATGAAACTAGTTTTTGGTCATATTATTTTTTGCACCAATAAAAAAAATATCCCTTTGAAAGTGTTAGTTTGTGAGAGGGGAAAAAATATTGGTATGGAGAAGGAAAAGAGAGGCTCAAGAATTGAATCTGGTACCTATTGGATAGAGAAACTAAGCTTTTCCACTAGGTTAGCTTGTTCATTGGTTATATAAGTGATAAATTAAATATATATTCTGTACTTGAGTGTACCTATCCGGGGTCCTAATTTTGGGCCAACATTCGGGGGCCTAAGTCAGCCGCCTTACACGGCTTAGCTCAGAGCCGACCCTGCTAGTGTAAGCAGACTATATTAAGCACGAAATTCTACATTTCTTCCCTCCAACGACCTCATTGCTGTCGTTCTAGAATCTAGATTGTGTTCACTTTCGTTTTTCGCTGCAGCTTATAATTATGGCACGACAGCTGCTCTCTCTTAATGGGCCAAAAAGCAGAAAAACATTAAAAATCCTTTGAAAAGCTCTATCTTGATATTTCCAAACTTCTGCTTTTAAATAACGCAGCTTTCTTACCAGTCTTGTTATTAAGGCATCTAAGCTAGGCCCGTGAATTGTGAAAAAACATGTTTCTATGTGGGCCAGAAGGTCATGTCCTTCACAGATTATAGCCCATAAGTATTAGGGATGATCCATCTAACCCAGCCCAATAATTCAAGTTGACTTGCTCATGTTCCACAATCTAGTAGTCCATTTCATGCCTATCCCTACTTCAAAAGTGGTGAGCTTTTGTCAAGCCCAATAATTCAGCCCAAGAAATGTGTCGTTGAACCTGCTAATATGATGAATCCGACACTTGGACACAGATCCATCCCCCCAATCCGATATAGATAGTTGTCCACATATTACGAGGAAGTTATGAAAGTTCGATTTATTTGAGTTTGATTTAACTACCTCAATACATCCCCGAAATTGACTCACAGAAAGGCTTTCATACAAATGCCATAAAAGGGGATCAAGGCAAGAGCAAAAACAAAGAGGAGACAATGATTTATAAACAGTAGATGAAGTGCATGAGATATATTCTTCAAATAATAAATCACGGCACAACATAAGCCCACACTCTAAGAAACTAGAAGCCGCACATAATAAGGGCATCGTAGTACAAATGACAATAGTTATTGCAGAAGCTAGAAGCTACACATAATAAGGGCATCATAGTACAAATGACAATAGTTATTGCAGAATAAAGGGGTAGCATGTTGCAATATAAAACATGATCCATCTGCATAAATCCCAGCCTAGAAAAATACGGTGGCATACGATTATAAAACCTGGTTCATTTTGCACTAAAAGAACTGCTTGGCGTTGCCCAACTCATTCTTTTCCATCAGCAGCACGAAGGGAGCCAAGCTGAACTGGAGCTTGTGTTCCCACAACTTTCGATGATCCATAAATGGACAAATCGATGCCCTTAGCCTTCTCTTTCTCAATCTGATCCTTGATCCAAAAGTATGTGAACCTTAGGCCATCCTATGAACATCAGGTGTATATGGAAGTGATAGTGAGTCAGCTATTTGGTAAGACATAGTTCATTGACAAAACAGAAATCGAATCAAGCAATGCTAATACATGGGAAAAATAAACTCAAACTAGAAGAGAAAAATCAAGGTGGCTTGGATTCCCTTGGGCCAATGCAATAGCTTTAGAATTGAATGATTTTAGGTTTCAAGGCCTCAAAAGTTGTGCCAATGCATTTTTCATAGCTTCTACTTCTATTTTTGGCTTCAAAATAGCTTTTAAATCTGTTAACAGCTTATCCTGATTCATGACAAACATGTTTTTTTATGCTTCCGGATTCTAAATGTGATGCATCAATTTTGATGATTTGTTAACCAAAACCTAAATTTTTTGACACCCATCCCCTTAAATGCGAAGCAATCTTGGATTTTTCTATGTTCCTGTTTTTCCCAACAAAGGGCTATGATCGGATACCTTCAATCTCATTGTAGGGGCCCAACCAAGCTTTTCCTTAATCAAAGTGTTGTCCGAGTTTCGACCACGCACGCCCTCTGGACCGGGAATGTGGTGGATAGGCAGCTTCTTGTCTTCGAAGCTTAGAACAATCTCAGCCATCTCATTCATGCTAACCATTTCATCGCTTCCAATATTCACTGGCTCTCTGAAGTCGGACTTTGTCAACCTGATAATAGAGCTCGTGTCAAAAAACAAAACAAGAAGACAACGCCTAATGTAAAACAGAATGAAGTTGGCTAAAGTCATTTCCAGATCCAAAATCATGTCATAATGTAACACAGGAAGAAAAATAAGGATATGTGCTCAATGCTCATACAAATATCATGGACCTATACCCCGAGTGGTATGAAAGAATTCTTTCATGCATGAGGTGGGGGCAATGGAATGTGATAAAGTATTGGTTGATCATATATTTCGTTAAAGTTCTATGACTCAGTATCCTTCCCTATTGAAACATGAGATGTCAGCGTTATTATACTAAGAGGTAATATACATGTTAAACACTTCCAAAAATATTTCTGAACCTTCAAGGTGAGTTAAGCAAACTTCCTACACTGAAGGAAGTCTATTTGGATGCAAGTACAGGCTACCTATATCGTGCATCTTGTGGGATAAAAGCGCATCAAAATACATGCTTCAGCCAGTTTTCCAGTGGCAAATGTTGTCAGTTCGGTTGGAAAAGAGTTTAGAGTTTTGTAAGTTTACAAGACCATGCAACACCAACATCATCCATCACTCTACATGATTTTAAATCCCAACAAAAGACTATCTTGGGTGACTTGAACTCAGAATGTTTTTGTCTAAGAGATGACTTTACCTGAGAACACCTTCGACGCATTCATCAATGAAGGTGAAAGATCGAGTTTGAAGCCCATCTCCCCACATCTCAAACTTATCAGTGGAGGTAAGGGCCTTCCTACAGAATGCAGCAGGGGCTTTCTCCCTCCCACCTGCATCCATCAAATGATTCAAATCATAAGCAAAGTATATATTAACAAACGATCCAATTAAAATATACTCCGTATGAAAAAGTCCCAGTCTTGCATTACCTTTCCAGGTTCCAAAGGGTCCATAGATGTTATGAAATCGTCCAATCCGACACTCGATCCCAAAGTCCTTCGTGTAGTGCTTGCATAATTCCTCAGTAGCAAGCTTCTCTAAGCCATAAGCATCTTGAGGCTATATACAAGAGAAGAACAATGCCATCAATTTCCATTTTAAAGAAAAACTAAACTCAAATATTTAGTGCAGAAATGTCAATAGGTATGAGGAAAAACCTCCGCAGGCCAAGCATCAGACTCCTTCAGGCTCACATTAGTGGTTTCCAATTGTTTAAATTCAGGGTAAATACAAGCACTTGAAGCATAAAAGAACCTGCACACATCAATAAATAGCTCAATAGTCAGACATCTCTTTGTGTATGATTGATCCGACTACAGTACCCAGAAGCAATTGTAACCAAGAGTAGATTCTGCAAGATTTCTACAGAAGCAACAATCTTTGAGCAACTGATGGCTTCCACAATATTTGGAATCAGAATGTCCAAGGAATTGTTAGATAGCTTGATATACATTGTTGAGCCCATTTCCTAACAACTTAAGCTTTTGTCTCCGTTGGTAACTTTACATGGTATCAGAGCTCTGGTTGCGAGAGGTCTTGGGTTCAAGTCTCTCTATTTGCATTAGTTCTTCGTTTGCATTCTGTTTCTCCCATTCATATTCTGTTCTGCTCTATCTCTCTCTGAAAATTTGCTTCTCCATGTGCAAGTCGGAGTTGCACGTGAGGGAGGGTGTTAGATAGCTTGATATACATTATTGGGCCCATTTCCTAACAGCTTAAGTTTTTGGGAGCGTTGGTAACTTAATAGGAATCCCCATGAAAAAAGTTATATGATTCTACTTGAGAAGTGGTTTTGTCCGACTGTTTTGTATGTATTTTTGCAACCAATAACCAATGAATATTAATTACTCTACACCAGGAAAGAATAGTGGCCACTTTTTGAGATGACATTAACGAGTAAAGTGTAGGGATTTGAAGCCGAAGAGGCACATGAACGCATCAGTGTGTTTTGCTTCCCTTACCCTAAACCCAAATTGGAAATAGATATTTTTGTGTACAATCACCTTAATTCAAATCCAACTTGAGAAAAAAAAGAAGGAATTACAATGATGAGAACAACAAACCAATACCATTACTTACCGGGGACGCAAAAAAAAAAAAAAAAACCACATAAAGGTTTGTTAAACGTCCAATGAAACACAAGCATTATTAAGAAAATATGATAGGAACAAAAAAGAACAAGAAATGAATACAGCAGGTTGAAGGGAACAAACCTCTTAACTCCGTTCACCCTAGCTGCTTCAAGCATGTTAAAGCTGATCATCGTGTTGTTGTACATAATGACCGAGTGGTTGGACTGAATGAATCCCATCCCTCCCATATCTGCAGCCAGGTTGAACACATGATCAACTCCACTTGTCACTTTCAAGCAGTTATCCATCACCCTGAGATCAACCAGATGGAACTCATGGCAAAACATTTCCTCAGTCATGTGCTCATTTTTCTTCCAGTCTGAAGCAATAATATAATGCCCCTCACTCTTCAATCGCCTTGCAATGTGTGAGGCAATGAATCCACCAGCTCCAGTTATGGAAACGCGGAGCTTCTCTGAAGGCCAGTATGGTTCCCTTTTGAGGTTTTCATAAGTGAATTCCCCATAGTTAGTTTCACCTGTGCTTCCCATTCTGCAAAATTCAATGTAGAGAACAATGTAAGGGTTCTATAACATACAACAACAGAAATATGAAACTAGTCCAGCACTTAGACTGAAGCGGGGGTTGGAGGGACACAACTAGGACACTTTCCAGGTTAGATGATACGTAACTCGAACTTTTCCTCATCGAGGCTCCATTTGGCTACACGTGGATGTCAAGTGGAGGGATTTGACACAAATAGCTTAAATCCTTCACTAGTTTTCATATGGATTTCAACATCAATTTTGGAAGTTTTGTTTGAAATGATTATTTATTAGGAGCGATTTGAAATCCTTTATTTTAAGGTTTGCAGTTACACAATGCCACTAATAAATACATGTTCTCTACCTCTAATTCATCCAAGGATGGATAAATTTTTTTTAACTTTGAGGGTGTGAACTCATATGATTTGGAGGTGCAAACCCTAATAATTTCCTAAGTATCTCATACTTTAGTTAAGTATAAGGGTTTGCAAAACTTTCGAGGGTCCATGAGGAGAAATATTTGAAGGATAATGTGGATGAAAAAGACGAAAATCGCACACTATAAACCCTTCGTCTGGAGACACTAAAGACGAACAAGAGAAACACAAATACAATTGATATATTTTTTTGGAAGGAATTGAATTGATATCTCAAGATATACTATTTCCATAGTCCATAAAGCAAAAGAATGGTATGGAAGCAAAACAAGAGCACAGAATTACAGCATACACAAAATCCTCAAAGAGAGAAAAGCATAATACTTTTAAAATTTAAAACTATCCAGTGATATTGAAAGAAGCTAAAACAACCTCTATGAATTCAAAATCAGCATTCAGTAAATTAGAGAGCAGATATCAAAGAAAATATGCAAAAAACAGGGGAAAATTGGTAGCAAAGAACAATTACCTCTGCCAATTTAATGACGTGATAAATCACATAGAGAACGATTCATCACAGAATTTACTTTAAGATCCAGAAAATATACACTGACGTATATATGCAGATAAATATATGGCGAAGATACATCCAATTATCAAGAAACAGAGCAGACATGAATGCGGCACCTTAAACTTCACAAAAACCACAAATTTAAACAAAACCCAAGAAAGATAATAAGAAAAAATTGAACTTTTTTTTACCCCGGCAACAAACCCGTGAATGATATTTGTGTAGTTATCGATTTTGATTAATGGAAAAGAGTAAAGAAGAACAAAAATCAGAGCTCAAAAGCAAAGAAGGGTTAGAAATTCAATTTACCTGAGAATTCGATTTTCGACTGCTATATGGAATAGTATTTCTCTCGCTCGTCAAGAGAATTGCTTCCACAGATCTTTGCTCCAAGCGTTTCGACGGGAAAGTGCTATATATAGAGCCACTGAGCGAGTGAATCGTTGTATCTCCTCTGGTGTGGCTGTCTTAACGTTTTTTCCATTTCTTTTTTCCCATTTCCTTTTCATTGGTTCTTTTTTCTATTATTTTGTTTTGTCCCTTTCCCATTTATGTGAATAGAAAAACTGGACGTCTTTGGGTCAATTTTGATGATATCCACTTAGATTTTGGTGTAAATTATTGCTAGTAATTGATTTTAAAAAAAAACACCTCAAAAAATTGGCAAAGTGATTTTGGATGGAACTTAAGCTTGTTCACACTTAAGGTCTTAGGTTCGATTCTCCTTACTAGCAAACTCTTGGGGATACTGGGTTACGCCTAGTCGTTACCTCTAAGACTCCGAAATTAATCGAGATGTGCACAAACTAACCCGAATATCCGACTATACAAAATAAAAATATTGCTAGTAAATTACTCCTTTGTAAAAGACATCAGCGATATGAATCACTTTCATTCTACAAGTGGAGTACTATCAAATTAAGATGGTGCTTCTCGTAGTTTTTTTTGTGTTTAAGTTGTTGATAATAATAATGTTTTTTTTTTAGTGTGACTTTTTGGCCTTTTAGAGCTTTTCATGTGAGAAAAGACTTTTGGGACTTTTTTTAAGTCAAAAAAATTTAAAAAGCCGACTACTCAGATACATATGTATTTAGATATTTTGCATACATACTAAAGCAGTTTTTCATAGTATGTCCTTTTTCATATATATATGTCCATTTTTTTTTTTGCTCATTTCTCATGGGGATCCTTAAAAATACCTTTTAAGCACATCTAACAGTTCCGATCGTCTAAATTTGGTCCGAAAAGTGGAGGTCCGCAACTAAGGGAGTTGAGGGATATCCCTCATTAGATCGTCATTCTTTATATATATATATATATATATATATATAAATATGTTCTATATTACTCGGATACATATGTATTTAGATATTTTACACATATTTATACATTGCGCACGTTTATGTACTTGTATGTATTTATATTAATATGTAAATTTATGTCACAATCAAATAGTTATCTATAAACATTACAGAAAGTCTAAGTGCCAGAAAAGGCACCCAAATTTTATCCAAAATGGGAAAATCAATAACCCAAATTCACTCCAAATCTGGGTCATTGATTTTCAAATTTTGGGGAAATTTTAGGTGCATTTTCCAGGTTTATAGTGGTGCTGTAAACATTATTGTATGTGTATTCTATTTTTTGAATAGAAAAGATATCTTTTGTAATAGCGTTAACACATAGCGAGAAGGTTTAAGGAGTATATTTTGTGTTTGATGTGTAACGATTGTAACAAATGATATCTTGGAGTGTATTATGTAGGCCGTGAACTTGATATGGCAATATTTCAAGCTTTGGAGTTTCATGCTAAATTATGACTCAATAGTACCTTTAGGTAAATTTCTCTTTGTTAATGTTTTAAATTTTTGCAATTCCCTTGGTGATCTTGTACGTGTATTCATTATGTAAAAGGCTTTTTTAATAACTCAGTATGTTTGAGTCAGTTTACGGACATCTTAGCTAATTTTGAAAGACTAGCGGGGGTCATTTAAAGCCGGGATAAGGGACAAAGTCCCGTGTGGATTGACCCATGTAGATATTTGTAGGCGATTATTGCACACAAAAGTTTTTTTCATAACTCGGTGTGTTTGGCTTAGCTTATGGACATCTTAAGTAATCTTATAAGTTGTAAGACCAATCTTATTGTTCATTAGCGAGGGACCATTTAACGTTGAAACAAAGTCCCATAGGAGGTTTTGAACCTAAGATATGGGAATTCCTAAGTCTATTCTTTAACCACCAAGCGAACCCTTTGAAATTCACCCAAAAATATCTCTTTCATTACATAGAATTTGTATGAAAATTTACGTGTAGCACGTATATGCTACAAAGATAAAGATTGCAGAAGAACATTCTTGCATTTGTTTGGATCTTCCACTTTGTAGTTGACATGACAAAGGTTGCTTCACAGAGGCAACAAATACATAGATAAAAACATACTTTTATATGAATTCAGAGATAAAATCAAAATCTCAAAAGTTCAATTTTTATCACCAAAAAGTTTTAAATTATTGTGACTCAATAAAATTATTTTGCCCCTTCGTTTAAATTCATACGTCCGCACCGAATTTTTCTATGGCGCCCCAATGTGGTATTGGGGCACCGGTGCCCCATTAAATCAAAGCCATTAAATAAAAAGGAATATGCTAACGTGTGCCTATTGGGCATACGTTAATGTTGAAAAAGTGTATTGAAATGTGTGAAAAGTGTATGTGGATATGTGAAAGTGTATTGAAAAGTGTAAAATGTGTATTGGAGTGTGTGTGTTTTTTTTGTTTGTTTGTGTGCTTATTGTGTGCCTATTGGACACACGCTAGCAAGACCCAATAAAAAATAGATGAATCTGAGCCATTAGATGAAAATCACCACAAAAAGGAGGGTGATTTTACTCTTTTCCCGCACAATTATACTTACCATGAACACAGACTTACTTACCATAAACACATGCTTTAATCAAGCGTGTTCGAGCCAGCTTACGCGCATCTCAACTAATCTTCTTCTTGATCAGTTCATAACCATGCCATCCACACCGAAACTAAATGATTCAAAAAAATTTACTTTCTTATAGTCTGACCCTATGAATCGTACCCTAATTCATTATGTGGGGAACAAAGTTCACCGATTAATCGAACTAACCCGAGAGCTCCAAATAACTTTCTTTTCATTCCTGTACTAAAAATACAAGGGATTTTACGGCTGGTCTTGATTAGGACCCCCTCTTCCCGCATACTCCACGTCGATGTCAAAAAAGCACCGAAAAAGATTGGGCCAACGTTATACCCAAAATACCATGGTCGTTCTCTCTCGCCACAAGGAATCCAAGAGGAGATTGTTCGGCCTACTAGCAACGACCAAATTTTCAGTAAAATTCACGAGCTCCAAGCTCATGAAATTTCGCCCGCCGGAGGTGGTCGCCGCCCAGAAATGGATGTTAGGTGGAGGGGAAAGTGGGAGCTAGGAGAGGAGAAAAGTGTAAATTCGTGTTTAAAAAGTAAAATGATAATCTTATTATGAGGTTGTCTTAGAGGTATTAAATACTCCCTCCGTCCCATAAAGTTTGTCCGGCACGGAGTCCAAGGACTAAAAAAAAAATAGACTTTTGTCAAGAAAAAAATTATTTTTTTTGCACAAATTAATAGATCAATGTTTGTTCTATTATTTTGTGGAAAAAAATTAATATTTTTTGGACAAAGAACTAATTTTTTTTGAGTCCTTGGACTCCGTGCCGGACAAACTTTGTGGGACGGAGGGAGTATTTAATTAAGTGCACTTTTCTATTCTTAAAAGTAATCTTCTCGAATAAAATCCTTCTAATTTCCCTCTCCCTCTAATAATATGTGTGGTACGAGTATAGACTACATGGGTTCATCTTGTTCTCTTGTGCAACTTGTGACTTGGGTGTGGACACTGCAATTTCCAAGTTGCAAAATTTTGATTTTGGGGTGGAGGAAGTTTCCCTTTTTTAAATGTTTTGTGACCCACTATGATGAGAAATATTTGGCCGAGGATTTTGCACGAGCTCGTGGTAGGGACCAACAATGGAGAAATTTCCCCCAAATATGTAAGCACCGTGCATGTTTGTCCTTACAATGATTCCATTGGTTTTGTTGTCGTTGTCTTGTTGGTGGTGTCTTTCCTTGACTGCTTCCATGGTTGCAATGTAAAAATTTCGTTCACTTATCAAAGCCATGATAAGTATACGAGCCAACACCTTCCATCGCAACACAATTGTGTGGAAGTCCTATAAGCTCTACATGAATGAATAATATTATTAGATTTTTTTTTTGATAACAACTCCCTCCGTCTCAAATTGTTGGGGCCAATTTCACTTTTTGATTTTTTAAAATAATTGTCTATATTTCACAATCTATAATATTTTTTTTATAATTTTGAAATATGTATTTAATAAAATTAATGGAGATCTATCAAACAAGATTCATATTGAATATAAGTTAAAAGATATAGATAATTTTTTTAGACGTCCAAAATAAGAAATAAGCCCAACAAGTTAAGATGGAGGGAGTATGTTATTAGACTGTTGACATATCATGTAACAGGGAGACTGTACATAGTTACTTAAGTGGGGTTGGATGGCACCAGTTTTAAAAAAGTTTATTCTACATTAGCGATTAGGCCTCTATTTACCAGTATCCAAACAACTTGATTTTTCACAAAAATGATGTTAAAATAGCTTATTAAAAGATTTCGAATCATAAAAGAAATATTTCAAAGACTTTCATTTAAAAACCAGAATTGAATCAAGCATTTGTTTTTTGTTTTAACAAAAAACATAATCCAGGACAAAGCGTAACTTTGTAATTAGGAGTGACATTTCTCTTCATATTTTTAAAGGGCACTTAAATAATTATCCTCCAACTACCTTGAAATTATGGTTTAATCCTGTGCTCTCTTTGAATTTATGTTTCCATCCCAAATTTCTAATATACCCAATACTATAAAATACTCTCTCTCTCTCTGTGGAATGAGATAGCCATGGCCGCCACCTCAAATTTCCTCCCCCGCCGATACGGCATATCTTAATCAAATCACCGAGATAAAAAAAACCCGTCTCCGAGGATGGCATGTAGTACTTACTGGAGAGAGTTGTCGGCGCTGAAGCTCCTGCGGCTCGACTTCCGTTGGATCTCGTTCGATGCGACCAAATCGGCTGCTAGGTCATTCGATGGTCAATTATCCCAAATCGACGTCGACCCGCAACCAAACCATAAACGCCGTCCAATGAAACGGTCTTTGATCATTCAACTTCTTGAAAATTGATCATGTTTACAAAGATGGTATTGTAGTCTTTCAAGATGGATTGAGAGGTCTCGTAGATGTAATTATCCATTGTAAGCATATGTAGATCATGGTATTCGAGTTTACCATGAAATCTGTTAAGATGGTTTTCAGGTTTGCCCTGAATCAGTTTCAAATGTGGGGAGGTATATTTTTTTACCATGATTTCACGGTAACCATACAGTAATCATGACAAATATGAAAAATATAATACGAGGTGGAAGTGCCTCCGATTATTTACCATGACTACTTCTCCTACTTAGCAATTTTACCATGATCAATTAAGATGGTATTCAAGTTTACCATTAAATCAGCTAAGATTGTATTCAAGCTATTTACCATGAAATCACTTTAGATGGTATTCAAGTTTATCGTGAAAATGTGTTTTAAATTTTTGTACCACCAAATCAGATAGATGAAAATATTACAGGGGTTTGTCGATTTAAGAGTTTTTGTATATTTTTTTTGAGTTTCAGATTTTATCCGTTTAAAATGGAAACCAAATCAATGGGATTTGGCTGTTTTGAATGTTTGAAATTTTTGAAGATATATCCAATTCCACTAATTTCGGAAGACAATATACACTTACATATGAATATCTTATTAAAATGGTAAAATATGTAATTTACACTCTGAGAGGATGAAAACATAACCGTTCAAAATAACCGGGATGAAAAGTTACATGGGGTGGCAAAAGAGGATAATTATTTAATTACCTCTATTTTAATGATAATATACAACAATTCCGGTAGAGACAAACATTGAATAGCGCTACATCGAACCTAAATCCTATCCGCCCTGGTTCCAAGACCATTTAATAAAGGAATTTTTTTAAAATACCCCCCAAACTTTACACTCAATGTCTCATAGGCACCCAAACTTAAACAAACTTCAATTTTACTCCTAAACTATCCCTCCGTTATTCAATTAACCCCCTGCCGTCCACTTCTGTCAAATTGATAACGGAAAATGGTGACGTGGACTTTGACGGTGGAGAACTGTTAGACGGCTTATTTGCCTCTGACATGGCATAAGTTGGAGGGAAGAAGGATGACTCACAAACAGAAAAATTGAAACCCATCAATTTCTGGTAACAATAAATTCCTTTTAGTTCTTATAATCTTACACACACACACTCAAATTTAAACCCATCATGCATCGTCATCACTCATCTTCAAGGACACTGACGCTCACCTCCACCACCATCGACCCCCTCTCCCCTCCACCGATGCAACCACTACCACTGTTGCACCATCACCATTGAACAACAGAGTCCAGAAGTTACAAATCCAATTAGGAAGATGAACTTTGTTTCCAGGGAAAATGACCTTTTAGAAGGTTAAAGGCATTTGAAGAATGCACATATATATGAGATCGACACATTCTCCTCTCACTTAAAAATAGATGGATTTCATCTAACAATGCCAATTTCACTTGCATGGAAGTTAAACAGAAGCATTCTCCAGAAAAATGAATTTTTTTTCGCAAGCACTAATATGAGATTTAGAGGTTTTCAAAATAGAACAAACTGGTTTGGGGCTTCATAACCAGAGCTCGGGCGGCGACGGTGGGACTACAAGAGTAAGGCGGCGATGATGAGAGGTGAGGTTAGGAGGAGACGGTAGGATGGTGATGATAGGCAGCGACAGAGAGAGACCGCAGCGATGGTAAGCGGCGAGAGATCATCGGTGATGGTGCAACGACGACAGTGATTGGGTTGGTGACAGGAGAGAGAGAGAGAGAGAGAGAGAGAGAGAGAGAGAGAGAGAGAGAGAGAGAGAGAGAGAGAGAGAGAGAGAGAGAGAGAGAGAGAGAGCGTTTCTTTGGGTCTCTGGATTTTGAGTCATTTTGTAATAAATCAGATCTCTCTCTCTAGCCGTTTCCTTTTCTTTTGGGTTTGTTTCAGATCTTCCAATTAGGCGATTCCGATTATGGATCTGAATGATAAGGTGAGTATTCATCACCTGATCACCAACTTATTTCTTGTTTTCGCTTCGGTTGATCTTGAAATCACACACATTTCTTTTCTATTCAAAAAACAAAAAAGGTGTCTAATTTCGATTTTGTGAAGCAAATAAGCCCTCTAACAGTTCTCGTCCACCGTCAAAGTCCACACCACCATTTTCCGTTATCAATTTGATAGAAGTGGACGGCGGGGGTTAATTGAATAATGGAAGGATAGTTTTAGGAGTAAAATTGAAGTTTGTTTAAGTTTGGCTGCCTATGAGACATTGAATGTAAAGTTTGGGGAGAATTTTAAAATTTCCCCTTTAATAAATCATAACTCCGCCCTGGTTTCAAGACAATTTATAACTACAGCCATAGATATGGAAGTGTGACAGGTGTACTGAATGACTAAAAAATCAAGTGAATAACAAAGAAAATTAATAAAACCTTATTAATGTCAACTTAATTAACTTTTATTCTTTTTGTGCCTACATTGTGTACTGCACTCAGCCGCAGGATCATGTGAGATATCAAGTAATTCCGTGTCTAAAAATCACTTAGTACATGGGTACACAAAATTTTCAGTACAGATGACTTAAGCTCACATTAGTGAGCATTAGAGAATTAGTGGGTTAATAACCATGGGAGTTGAACATCTCTCCCTAGACTCGAACTCCATATCTCACCTTGAAAGCTGAAAGAGTACCAACAGATGAACTTAGAGTTATATTAACTCATGAAATTTGACATGCATAATAGCCACGAGGCTTTAATGTAGAGGTGAAATTAAATCCTGTCAAACCGATAAAACTAAAAATGATTTGATTTTTTTTTTTAAGTATTGGTCCGGTTTGATTTTTAATTTTCCAAAATAGTTTGAACCGGTTCCGTTTTGATTTCTGTTTCGTTAAAGTAAAACCAGTTAGAAATCCGATCGAACCGAACTGAATTATGATATTTGGGCTATAATTATTTTGTGCCACGGGTTCACGTGTCACGCCATGAATTGTATTTCGAAAAAAAAAACAGAGAGGGTGACACGGGTTCAACCTGTGTCACGTCATGAATTTTATTCCGAAAAAAAGAGAGGGCGACACGGGTTCAACACGTGTCACGTCATTAATTGCATTCCGGAAAAAAAAGAGGGTGACACGGGTACGGGTAGAACCCGTGTCACGCCATTAATTGCATTCCGGAAAAAAGAGAGGGTGAAACGGGTTCAACCTGTGTGAAGTCATGAATTCTATTCCCGAAAAGAAAAAAAAGGGTGACACGGGTTCAACTTTTGTCACGTCATGAATTCCATTCCCGAAAAAAAAAATGATGGTGACTCCGGTTGAACCCGTGTCACGTCATGAATTCTATTCCGGAAAAAAAATTAGAAGGTGACACGGGTTCAACCCGTGTCCCGTCATGAATTCTATTCCGGAAAAAAAGAGGGGGACAAGGGTTGAACCCGTGTCACGTCATGAATTCTATTCCGGAAAAAAAAAATAGAAGGTTACACGGGTTGGACCCGTGACACGTCATGAATTCTATTCCGGAAAAAAAGAGAGGGTGACACGGGTTGAACCCGTGTCACAACATAAATTGCATTCCGGAAAGAAAAAAGATGGTGACACGGGTTGAACACGTGTCACGTCATGAATTTTATTCCGGAAAAAGAGAGAGGGAGACACGGGTTGCACCCGTGTCACGCCATTAATTGCATTCCGGAAAAAAAAAATAGAAGGTGACACGGGTTGAACCCGTGTCACGTCACGAATTCTATTCCATAAAAAAAAAACGAGGGTGACACGGGTTGAACCCGTCTCACGTCATAAAATATATTCCGGAAAAAAAAAGAGGGTGACACGGGTTTAACCTGTGTCACGTCATGAAGTTTATTGCGGAAAAAAAGAGAGGGTGACACGGGTTGAACTCGTGTCACGTCATAAATTATATTCCGAAAATAAAATTAGAAGGTGACACGGGTTGAACCCGTCAATTCGTATCACGCCATGAATTGTATTTTGGAAAAAAAGAAAGAGGGTGACACGGGTTCAACACGTGTCACGTCATTAATTGCATTCCGGAAAAAAAAGGTGGTGACACGGGTTCAACCCGTGTCACGTCATAAATTATATTCCGGAAAAAAAAATAGAATGTGAAACGGGTTGAACCCGTGTAACGTCTTGAATTGCATTCCGGAAAAAAAAAAAGAAGATGGTGACACGTCAAGAATTCTATTCCGGAAAAAAAAATAGAAGGTTACACGGGTTCAACCCGTGTCACGTCATGAATTCTATTTCGGAAAAAAAAAAGTGGGTGACACGGGTTGGACCCGTGACTCGTCATGAATTCTATTCCGAAAAAAAAGAGAGGGTGACACGGGTTGAGACACGGGTTCAACCCGCGTCACATCATTAATCGCATTCCGGAAAAAAAAAAGATGGTGACACGGGTTGAACATGTGTCACGTCATGAATTTTATTCCGGAAAAAAAGAGAGGATGACACGGGTTGAACCCGTGTCACGCCATTAATTGCATTCCGGAAAAAAAAGAAAAGAAGGTAACACGGGTTGAACCCGTGTCACGTCACGAATTCTATTCCGCAAAAAAAATGAGGGTGACACGGGTTGAACCCGTGTCACGTCAAGAATTCTAGTCCGAAAAAAAGAGAGAGGGTGAAACGGGTTCAACCTGTGTGACGTCATGAATTCTATTCCCCAAAAGAAAAAAAAAAAAGGGTGACACAGGTTCAACTTATGTCACGTCATGAATTCCATTCCCCAAAAAAAAAATGATGGTGACACGGGTTGAACCCGTGTCACGTCATGAATTCTATTCCGGAAAAACAAATTATTGAAGGTGACACGGGTTGAACCCCGTGTCATGTCATGAATTCTATCCCGGAAAAAAAAATAGACGGAACCCGTGTCACGTCATGAATTCTCTTCCGAAAAAAAAAGAGCTCACGTCATGAGTTTTATTGTGGAAAAAAAGAGAGGGTGACACGGGTTGAACCCGTGTCACGTCGTAAATTCTATTCCGGAAAAAAAAAAATTAGAAGGTGACACGGGTTCACATGTCACGCCAAGAATTGTGTTTCGGAAAAAAAAAACAGAGAGGGTGACACGGGTTCAACCGGTGTCACGTCATGAATTTTATTCCGGAAAAAAAAGGGGGTGACACGGGTTGAACCCGTGTCACGTCATTAATTGCATTCCGAAAAAAAAGGTGGTGACACGGGTTCAACCCGTGTCACGTTATAAACTATATTCCAGAAAAAAGTAGAAGGTGAAACGGGTTCAACCCATGTCACGTCATGAATTGCATTCCGGAAAAAAAAAAAGATGGTGACACGGGTTACGTCATGAATTCTATTCCGGAAAAAAAAAAAAAGGTTACACGGGTTCAACCCGTGTCACATCATTAATTCTATTCCGGAAAAAAAGAGAGGGTGACACGGGTTGAACCCGTGTCACGCCATTAATTGCATTCCGGAAAAAAAGAATAGAAGGTCCCGTGTCACGTCATGAATTCTAGTCTGGAAAAAAAAAGAGGGTGACACGGGTTCAACCTGTGTGACATCATGAATTCTATTCTCGAAAAGAAAAAAAAAAGGGTGACACGGGTTGAACCCGTGTCACGTCATGAATTCTATTCCGGAAAAAAAAAAAGAAGGTGACACGGGTTCAACCCGTGTCACGTCATGAATTCTATTCCGGAAAAAAAGAGAGTGTGGTCACGTCTTGAATTTTATTCCGGAAAAAAAGTGAGGGTGACACGGGTTCACGTCATTAATTGCATTCAAGAAAAAAAAAGATGGTGACACGGGTTGATGTCCAACCCATGTCACGTCTTAAATTATAATCCGGAAAAAAAAAAAGAAGATGACACGGGTTGAACCAGTGTCACGTCATGAATTCTATTCCGGAAAAAAAAAGAGGGTGACACGGGTTGAAACCGTGTCACGTCATGAATTTTATTGCGGAAAAAAAAGAGGGTGATGCGTGTTGAACCCGGGTCACGTCCTAAATTATATTCCGGAAAAAAAAATTAGAAGGTGACAAGGGTTGAACCTGTGTCACGCCATGAATTGTATTCCGGAAAAAAAAAGAGGGGGACACGGGTTGAACCCGTGTCACGCCATGAACTGTATTTCGGAAAAAAAAAAGAGGGTGACACGGGTTCAACCCGTGTCACCTCATTAATTGCATTCCGGAAAAAAAAAATGGTGACACAGGTTCAACCCGTGTCACGTCATAAATTATATTCGAGAAAAAAAAACTGAAGGTGACACGGGTTGACGCGATGAATTCTATTCTGGAAAAAAAAAAGAGGGTGACACGGGTTGAACACGTGTCACGTCACGAATTCTATTCCGGAAAAAAAATGAGGTAGACACGGGTTGACCCGTGTCACGTTATGAATTTTATTCCTGTAAAAAGAGAGGGTGAACCCGTGTCACGTCATTAAATGCATTCCGGGAAAAAAAAAGATGGTGATACGGGTTCAACCCGTGTCACGTCTTAAATTATATTCCGGAAAAAAAAGAAGAAGATGACACGGGTTGAACCCGTGACACGTCATGAATTCTATTCCCGAAAAAAAAGAGGGTGACGAGGGTTCAACCCGTGTCACGTCATGAATTTTATGCTGAAAAAAAAAAGAGGGTGACGCGGGTTGAACCCGTGTCACGTCATAAATTATATTCCGGAAAAAAAAAGAGGGTCACCCGGGTTCAACCTATGTCACGTCATGAAGTTTATTCCGGAAAAAAAAGGGTGACACGGGTTGAACCCGTGTCACGTCATGAATTTTATTGCGGAAAAAAAAAGTGGGTGACACGGGTTGAACCCGTGTCACGTCATAAATTATATTCCGGAAAAAAAATTAGAAGGTGACACGGGTTGAACCCGTCAATCCGTATCACGCCATGAATTGTATTTCGGAAAAAAAAAAGAGGGTGACAAGGGTTCAACCTGTGTTACGTCATGAATTTTATTCCGGAAAAAAAGAGTGGGTGACACGGGTTGATTCCGTGTCACGCCATTAATTGCATTCCGGAAAAAAAAAATAGAAGGTGACATCACGTCATGAATTCTATTCCGTAAAAAAAATGAGGGTGACACGGGTTGAACCAGTGTCACGTCATTAATTGCATTCCGGAAAAAAAAAAAGATGGTGACACGGGTTCAACCCATGTCACGTCTTAAATTATATTCCGGAAAAAAAAATAGAAGATGACAAGGGTTGAACCCGTGTGACGTCACGAATTCTATTCCGTAAAAAAAATGAGGGTGACACGGGTTGAACCCGTGTCACGTCATGAATTCTATTCTGGAAAAAGAGAGAGGGTGACACGGGATCAACTTATGTCACGTCATAAATTCCATTCCCGAAAAAAAAAATGATGGTAACCCGTGTGTTGTCATGAATTCTATTCCGGAAAAAAAAGAAGAAGGTGACACGGGTTCAACCCGTGTCACGTCATGAATTCTATTCCGGAAAAAAAAAACGAGGGGGACACGGGTTGAACCCGTGTCACGTCATGAATTCTATTCCGGAAAAAAAAAATAGAAGGTTACACGGGTTGGACCCGTGACACGTCATGAATTCTATTCCGGAAAAAAAGAGCGGGTGACACGGGATTAACCCGTGTCACGTCACGAATTCTATTCCGTAAAACATATGAGGGTGACACGGGTTGAACCTGTGTCACGTCATTAATTGCATTCCGAAAAAACAAAGGATGGTGACACGGGTTCAACCCGTGTCACGTCTTAAATTATATTCTGGAAAAAAAAATAGAAGATGACACGGGTTGATTCTGTGTCACGTCATGAATTCTATTCCGGAAAATAAGGAGGGTGACACGGGTTTAACCCGTGTCACGTCATAAATTTTATGCGGAAAAAAAAGAGGGTGACCCTTGGTTGAACCCGTGTCACGTCATAAATTATATTCCGGAAAAAAAAAAGGGGGTGACACGGGTTCAACCTGTGTCACGTCATGAAATTTATTCCTGAAAAAAAAGGGTGACACGAATTGAACCCGTGTCACGTCATTAATTGCATTCCGGAAAAAAAAAAAGATGGTGACACGGGTTCAACCCGTGTGACGTCATAAATTATATTCCGGAATAAAAAAATAGAAGGTGACACGGGTTGAACCCTTGTCACGTCACGAATTCTATTCCGTAAAAAAAATGAGGGTGACACGGGTTGAACCCCTGTGTCGTCATGAATTCTATTCCGGAAAAAAGAGAGAGGGTGAAACAGGTTGAACACATGTCATGACATGAATTTTATTGCGGAAAAAAAAAAGGGTGACACGGGTTGAACACGTGTCACGACATGAATTTTATTCCGGAAAAAAAGAAGGTGACACGGGTCACGTCACGAATTCTATTCCGTAAAAAAAAAGAGGGTGACACGGGTTGCACCCGTGACACGTCATGAATTCTATTCCGGAAAAAAAGAAGAAGGTTACACGGGTTCAACCCGTGTCACGTCATGAATTCTATTTCAGAAAAAAAGAGAGGGTGACACGGGTTGGACCCGTGACACGTCATGAATTCTATTCCGGAAAAAAAGAGAGGGTGACACAGGATTAACCCGTGTCACGTCACGAATTCTATTCCGTAAGAAATATGAGGGTGACACGGGTTGAACCTGTGTCACGTCATGAATTGCATTCCGAAAAAACAAAGGATGGTGACACGGGTTCAACCCGTGTCACGTCTTAAATTATATTCTGGAAAAAAAAAATAGAAGATGACATGGGTTGAACCTGTGTCACGTCATGAATTCTATTCCGGAAAATAAAGAGGGTGACACGGGTTGAACCCGTGTCACGTCATGAATTTTATGCGGAAAAAAAAGAGGGTGACCCTTGGTTGAACCCGTGTCACGTCATAAATTATATTCCGGAAAAAAAAAGGGGGTGACACGGGTTCAACCTGTGTCACGGCATGAAGTTTATTCCTGAAAAAAAAGGGTGACACGAATTGAACCCTGTCACGTCATTAAGTGCATTCCGGAAAAAAAATAAAAGGTGACACGGGTTGAACCCTTGTCACGTCACGAATTCTATTCCGTAAAAAAAATGAGGGTGGCATGGGTTGAACCCGTGTGACGTCATGAATTCTATTCCGGAAAAAAGAGAGAGGGTGAAACAGGTTGAACACATGTCACGACATGAATTTTATTGCGGAAAAAAAAAAGGGTGACACGGGTTGAACACGTGTCACGACATGAATTTTATTCCGGAAAAAAAGGCGACACGGGTCACGTCACGAATTCTATTCCGTAAAAAAAACGAGGGTGACACGGGTTGAACCCGTGTCACGTCATGAATTCTATTCCGGAAAAAAGAAGAAGGTTACACGGGTTCAACCCGTGTCACGTAATGAATTTTATTTCAGAAAAAAAAGAGAGGGTGACACGGGTTGGACCCGTGACACGTCATGAATTCTATTCCGGAAAAAAAGAGAGGGTGACACGGGTTGAACCCGTGTCACGCCATTAATTGCATTCCGGAAAAAAAAAATAGAAGGTGCACGTCACGAATTCTATTCCGTAAAAAAATGAGGATGACACGGGTTGAACCCGTGTCACGTCATAAATTCTATTCTGGAAAAAAAAAAAGAGAGGGTGAAACGGGTTCAACCCTTGTGACGTCATGAATTTTATTCCCGAAAAGAAAAAAAAAGGGTGACACGGCTTCAACTTATGTCAGGTCATGAATTCCATTCCCGAAAAAAAAAATGATGGTGACACGGGTTGAACCCGTGTCACGTCATGAATTCTATTCCAGAAAAAAAAATAGAGGGTGACACGGGTTGAACTCATGTCACGTCATGAATTCTATTCCGGAAAAAGAGAGAGGGTGACACGGGTTCAACCCGTGTCACGTCATCAATTTTATTCCGGAAAAAAAAGAGGGTGACACGGGTTGAACCTGTGTCACGTCATTAATTGCATTCCGGAAAAAAAAAAGATTGTGACACGGGTTCAACCCTTGTCACGTCTTAAATTATATTCCGGAAAAAAAAATAGAAGATGACATGGGTTGAACCCGTGGCACGTCATGAATTCTATTCCGGAAAAAAAAGACGGTGACACGGGTTCAACCTGTGTCACGTCATGAATTTTATGCGGAAAAAAAGAGGGAGACGCGGGTTGAACCCGTGTCACGTCATAAATTATATTCTGGAAAAAAAAGAGGGTGACACGGGTTCAACCTGTGTCACGTCATGAAGTTTATTCCGGAAAAAAAAGGGTGACACGGGTTGAACCCGTGTCACGTCATGAATTTTATTGCGGAAAAAAAAGTGAGGGTGACACGGGTTGAACCCTACCCGTGTCACGTCATAAATTATATTCCGGAAAATTAAATTAGAAGGTGACACGGGTTGATCCCGTCAATCCGTATCACGCCATGAATTGTATTTCGGAAAAAAAGAGAGGGTGACACGGGTTTAACCTGTGTCACGTCATGAATTTTATTCCGGAAAAAAGAGAGGGTGACACGGGTTGATCCCGTGTCACGCCATTAATTGCATTCCGGAAAAAAAATAGAAGGTGACACGGGTTGAACCCGTGTCAAGTCCTGAATTCTATTCCGTAAAAAAAATAAGGGTGACGCGGGTTCACGTCATTAATTGCATTCCGGAAAAAAAAAAAAGATGGTGACACGGGTTCAACCCATGTCACGTTATAAATTATATTCCGGAAATAAAAAAATAGAAGATGACACGGGTTGAACCCGTGTTAGGTCATGAATTCTATTCCGGAAAAAAAAAAGAAGGTGACACGGGTTCAACCCGTGTTACGTCACGAATTCTATTCCGTAAAAAAAATGAGGGTGACACGGGTTGAACCCGTGTCACGTCATGAATTCTATTCGGAAAAAAGAGAGAGGGTGAAACGGGTTCAACCTGTGTGACGTCATGAATTCTATTCCCGAAAAGAAAAAAAAAGGGTGAAAGGGTTCAACTTATGTCACGTCATGAATTCCATTCCCGAAAAAAAAAATGATTGTAACCCGTGTCACGTCATGAATTCTATTCTGGAAAAAAAAAAAAGGAGGTGACACGGGTTGAACCCGTGTCACGTCATGAATTTTATTCCGGAAAAAAGAGAGGGTGACATGGGTTGAACCCGTGTCACGTCATTAATTGCATTCCGGAAAAAAAAAAGATGGTGACACGGGTTCAACCCTTGTCACGTCTTAAATTATATTCCGGAAAAAAAAAATAGAAGATGACACGAGTTGAACCCGTGACACGTCATGAATTCTATTCCGGAAAAAAAGTGACGGTGACACGGGTTCAACCAGTGTCACGTGATGAATTTTATGCGGAAAAAAAGAGGGTGACGCGGGTTGAACCCGTGTCACGTCATAAATTATATTCCGGAAAAAAATAGAGGTGACACGGGTTCAACCTGTGTCACGTCATGAAGTTTATTCCGGAAAAAAAAGAGTGACACGGGTTGAACCCGTGTCACGTCATGAATTTTATTGCGGAAAAAAAGAGAGGGTGACACGGGTTGAACCCGTGTCACGTTATAAATTATATTCCGGAAAATAAAATTACAAGGTGACACGGGTTGAACCCGTCAATCCATTTCACGCCATGAATTGTATTTTGGGAAAAAAAAAAAAGGGTGACACGGGTTCAACCTGTGTCAACTAATGAATTTTATTCCGGAAAAAAAGAGAGGGTGACACGGGTTGATCCCGTGTCATGCCCTTAATTGCATTCCGGAAAAAAAAAATAGATGGTGACTCGGGTTGAACCCGTGTCACGTCACGAATTCTTCCGTAAAAAAAATGAGGGTGACACGGGTTGAACCCGTGTCACGTCATTAATTGCATTCCGGGAAAAAAAAAATGGTGAGACGGGTTCAACTCATGTCACGTCTTAAATTATATTCCGGGGAAAAAAAAAATAGAAGATGACACGGGTTCAACCCGTGTCACGTCATGAATTCTATTCCGGAAAAAAAAAATAGAAGGTGACACGGGACCCGTGTCACGTCATGAATTTTATTCCGGAAAAAAGAGAGGGTGACACGGGTTGAACCCGTGTCACGTCATTAATTGCATTCCGGAAAAAAAAAAAGATGGTGACACGGGTTCAACCCTTGTCACGTCTTAAATTATATTCCGGAAAAAAAAAAAGAAGATGACACGGGTTGAACCCGTGACACGTCATGAATTCTATTGTGGAAAAAAAAGAGAGGGTGACACGGGTTCAACCTGTGTCACGTCATGAATTTTATGCGGAAAAAAAGAGGGTGACGCGGGTTGAACCCGTGTCACGTCATAAATTATATTCCGGAAAAAAAACAGGGTGATACGGGTTCAACCTGTGTCACGTCATGAAGTTTATTCCGGAAAAAAAAGGGTGACACGGGTTGAACCCGTGTCACGTTATGAATTATATTCCAGAAAATAAAAATTAGAAGGTGACACGGGTTGAACCCGTCAATCCATATCACGCCATGAATTGTATTTCGGAAAAAAAGAGAGGGTGACACGGGTTCAACCTGTGTCAACTATTGAATTTTATTCCGGAATAAAAAAGAGGGTGACACGGGTTGATCCCGTGTCACGCCATTAATTGCATTCCGAAAAAAAAGAAGAAGGTGACTCGGGTTGAACCCGTGTCACGTCACGAATTCTATTCTGTAAAAAAAATGAGGGTGACACGGGTTGAACCCGTGTCACGTCTTAAATTATATTCCGGAAAAAAAACATAGAAGATGACACTGGTTGAACCCGTGTCACGTCATGAATTCTATTCCTGAAAAAAAAAATAGAAGGTGACACGGGTTCAACCCGTGTCACGTCACGAATTCTATTCCGGAAAAAAAAAAAAAGAAGGTGACACGGGTTGAACCCGTGTCACGTCATGAATTCTATTTCGGAAAAAAAGAGAGGGTACCCGTGTCACATAATGAATTTTATTCCGGAAAAAAGAGAGGGTGACACGGGTTCAACCCGTGTCACGTCTTGAATTCTATTCTGGAAAAAAAAATAGAAGGTTACACGGGTTCAACCCGTGTCACGTCATGAATTCTATTTCGGAAAAAAAAGAAGGGTGACACGGGTTGGATCCGTGACACGTCATGAATTCTACTCCGGATAAAAAGAGAGCGTGACACGGGTTCGGAAAAAAAAAAGAAGATGGTGACACGGGTTCAACCCATGTCACGTCTTAAATTATATTCCGGAAAAAAAAAATAGAAGATGACACGGGTTGAACCCGTGTCACGTCATGAATTCTATTCCTGAAAAAAAAAATAGAAGGAACCCGTGTCACGTCACGAATTCTATTCCGGAAAAAAAAATAGAAGGTTCACGTCATGAATTCTATTTCGGAAAAAAAGAGAGGGTACCCGTGTCACATAATGAATTTTGTTCCGGAAAAAAAAGAGGGTGACACGGGTTCAACCCGTGTCACGTCTTGAATTCTATTCTGGAAAAAAAAAAAGAAGGTTACACGGGTTCAACCCGTGACACGTCATGAATTCTATTTCGGAAAAAAAAGAAGGGTGACACGGGTTGGACCCGTGACACGTCATGAATTCTACTCCGGATAAAAAGAGAGGGTGACACGGGTTGAACCCGTGTCACATCATTAATTGCATTCCGGAAAAAAAAAAAAGATGGTGACACGGGTTGAACACGTGTCACGTCATGAATTTTATTCCGGAAAAAAAAAGAGGGTGACACGGGTTGAACCCGTGTCACGTCATTAATTGCATCCCGGAAAAAAAAAAATAGAAGGTGACACGGGTTCAACCCTTGTCACGTCTTAAATTATATTCCGGAAAACAAAAATAGAAGATGACACGGGTTCACACGTCATGAATTCTATTCCGGAAAAAAAAGATGGTGATACGGGTTGCACCCGTGTCACGTCATGAATTTTGGGCTATTGTATATTGTTATGATGGAGTTTTAATCCAAGTTGGTTAATCTTTTGGCCCAGTAATAGGAAAAACGAAGAAGTTAGTGATCCAGGCCCAATTATCATTTTCGATCCAAACAGATAAAACTGAAAAACAGGTTGAACCAATTAACATTGAACCAAACAAGCCAAACCAAATATTAAATGGTTTGGTTTCAATTTATATATTTAGAAACCGAAATATTGGGATCAGTTCAGGAAAATGCCAAAAATCTGACCAAACCGAACCTATTATACCCCTACTTTTATGCATAAATTGTAGCATTATCCTGTCGGCTCGAGGTCTATTTTGCAATTACATGTTTTGTACCTCATCTCTTATTACATGTTTTGTACCTCATCTCTTTCTATGTTACGTAGTATTTGATATCTCATGCACATTTAATCCTATTCCACAAAATTTAACCAAACACAAAAGTAAGTGAAACCGTTAATTTTGTGAACCATCCATCTCTATAATCAATGATCTGAATTTGCTAAAACACCATTAAAAATATTTTTGAATGGCATAAATTGCGCACTATACCCTTGTACTGCAAGATCCCCAATTCCTAATTCAATCGGATGGTCAAACTTGGGAAGACAAACAAGACATTAGCATTTGTGGTCATGGGCATGTTTGTTGGATTAGCAGTTATCCTTCTCCTTCTATATCATCAAAGGGAAAGCAACATAAACCTATATCTAAGCTGTAACAGTGAGTTTCTACTATTTTCAGTAGGGAAAGTGTATAGAACATGAAAAGAGTCCTGTAAAACCGGGTGGATTTCACCCGTTGGATGCATTTTTTGTGTGATTTTACATGACTCTTTTTATGTACTGTATCAGATCTCTTTTCAGTATTATTTGACTACAAGGTGTCATATCAGTTGATGACTACAAGTTATCAAATCAACTGATTTTGATAACTTGTGGAGTAGTGGAGTAAAAAATACCGAAAATACGTGGAAACGCAGCCTAAAGCCCAAACATAACTCAGCATTTAGCATGGGCTCGTTCCAGTTTCTAACTATGCCGAGAAATGGGCCGACATTCCACCCTTTGGGCCTTCCAACAATACCACATTGATCTCACTGATGCAAATAATTACGAGACCGCCATAACAAGAAATTTGAGAGGAGAAATGCAGAAGAGAGAGCAGCAGGGCAAGCACGGCGGTGGAGCCGCCACTCCGGCGGAGAAGAGGCGACGCGCCGCCGTCTCCAGTAACTCCACCGCAGCTGCAGCTGACGCGGCCGCCGCGCCTTCATCCCTCCTTGGCCCCTCTCTTCAAGTCCACTCCACCTTCGCCGGTCAGGCCATTTGAAAACCCTAGATTTTGTGCTACTATTCTTAGTTGCACAATGTTAATTGAAATGACTGAATTCGTGTGCCAATGGCCCAATGAGATCATTTTCAATAATTTTGTTACATTCAGAGGTGCAGATTCAGATATTTAAATTTGTGGGTACTTATTCTAAAGCTCCTCTCTTGTTTGGTTCGTTTGCAGCCCTATTTTGTAATATTGAATAGGAAGGAGTGTATATCACTCTAGAAGATACCCAGTAAATACCCACCTAAAGGAAATTTAGAGTAATTTTATGGTGGCAGTGTCATAATTTTACATGAATGCAATTACCGAAGGTTACCATGGTGATTACAAAAAATTAAGTGGGGTCTGTGCACCACCCCTGTGCCGCATATGTGTGTGTGTGTGTGTTATGTTTGGATTCACTATTCATAGAGACTTGCGTTAGTTTTGAGCTTTTTCAGGTATCTATACATTCTCTGCGCGACTCGCATATATTGCATTAATAATTATGGTTGGGGAAACACCATATAACAAAGACTTTGTGAAAACCCATCAAATGTATCCAGAAAGTTTAGTAAGCTAACAGCTGCTTAGTAGCACTGCAGTCTATCGAGTTTCATTTGATTTTAGATGTCGTAAATCACTAAATACACTGTTGTAATGAACCGTGTTTTAGTGATGTGGAAATATAATAGAGCTAAAATATGCAATAGCAAACTGAGGTGTTCAAAGTGCTTGGTCTTCTGTTTTGCTTAGTCATTGCTTGGAAATCAGCACATGTAATGCTTGTCATTGTTGATCATGCTTGGGAAGTTGATGACTGCTTATTGTTTGATAACATCTGTATTCTATTTCCACTGGTCACGAGATAGTTGTGGGAATTTTTTAGCTTCCTTTGTTGTTTCTCTCTTCTTCTTCTTTTTTTTTTGGGGGTGTGAAATTTCGACTTTCTATTACCAGATCAGAATAACAAGAGGATAGTTTTGGCTCTACAAAGTGGATTAAAGAGTGAGCTGACATGGGCATTGAATACTCTCACATTACTTTCGTTCAAAGAGAAGGAGGAAGTGCGCAAAGATGCAACCCCTCTTGCCAAAATACCCGGGTTGCTGGATGCTCTTCTCCAAGTTGTATGTGACTGCTTTTGTCTCTTACTTTTGAAGCCTATTTGGTGTTTGGCACATTGTGTTCCTTACATTTTAAGTTGGTATAATTTTATTAATGTTACAGATAGATGATTGGCGAGATATAGCAAAACCAAGGGACTTTCTAAGGACCTCAAGGGTGAGATTGTTAGGTGCAAACTCTGACGTTACAGGATTTGGGAATGAATACGAGTCTTTGAACTCAAATGATGCCATTCCTAATCCTAGGTGAGCTCAACATGTACTGTTGGCTCCTTTGAAGTAAATTTTGAATCTTGTATATTTTAATTTTGCTATGCGGTGTTTGATCCTGAATTTGGAAATGTCTTCTGATGGCAGAGTAGGACCTGGTTCTCCTGTTACAGAGTTATCTGTGCAGAAGAATGGAAACAGAACTCGTCCTCCGTTGTGGTGGTTAGATGAGGATGGCTTCTTTAATTTCGATGATGAAGGACGTGCAGAGAAGCAACAATTAGCTGTTGCTGCTTCAAATATTATGCGCAACTTCTCTTTCATGCCAGAAAATGAAGTCATAATGGCACAACATCGTCACTTTTTGGAGACGGTCTTTCAGTGCATTGAGAATCACAATACAGGTGACAGGTTTTGTTGTTTTGTTAGAATACTTGGTGTTTCTTTTTTCCGTTTTTGTGCTTTAATAGGTCTTCACTTGAAGTATTCAATATTTTGTATGTTATGTTTTCTTCAATTTTGTTTATATGATGTGACTTTTGAATGCATTACAATAATATAGATTCTAGTGATTGGGTAAGACATCTTTTCTCTTGCCACACATCAGAGATTGCCAAAAGTATGTGAACACGGAGAATGGGTTGTATTATTGCCCACATTTTAACATAACTATCCCTCCGGCATTCATCTGATAAAAGTAATATGGTTTGTATTTTGTCAATAACTTTCCTTCCCAACTCGGGGGGATGTGAAGTGCTTCTTATTTAAATATTTTCAAATCTCATGTATACCCCTTACTTAGCGTATCAATGTCTAGAATTGCACTTCTGCACCTTCCCGTTATTGTTGTTATCTAAGAGCATCCCCTTGGGAGGTAGCAAATTTTTGTACCATATAAAGGTGACAAATGTGATAAATTGAAGAGCCATTTGGAACAAGTGCACTCCAAAGGACTCTTCAAAGTTTAAGTTTCTTCTGACTCTCTTGACTTTAAGGGACCCACTTTGCCAAATAAATTAATCAATTTTTTGGGTAAATATAAATTAATCAATTTGCCATCATGAAACTAGATTTTATGAGTTGGCAATTTGAAGAGTCATTTGTCATTCTTCAGTTTACACCAATTTAGTGTAGCAAGTTTGCTTCTTCCCTTCGAATGCCTTTTTTTTGCTTACATGGCTCTTCCAGTGTAGTTTTGTTGTGGTTTTGATGCTTCCCTTGGAGATGCTGCAATAACCTTAGTGGAAGGAGAAATCACCTTCCCTTCCCCTTGGCTACCAATTATCTAACCAATTAGGACAAAGGATATGTCCCCTCCCTTTCCTTCCCCTAGTAATTTGTACTTCCCTTTCTCTTCACTTATTCTACCACTCCAGCTCGCTTGACTAATCTGTACCAGCACAGTGTACTTTCCTTTTATTTTGACACTTCGTGGAATGAATTACTAAATTTTCTACAAAATGTACAGGTGTTTACTTCTACTCATCGGAATATATGGTAGTGGTTATTTCCAAGTGGGAACTGCTTCTAACAAATTTTCGATATTTTCAGAAGATGAGGAACTTGTCACTAATGCCCTCGAGACAGTTGTAAATTTGGCTCCACTTCTGGATCTTCGAATCTTTAGTTCATTGAAGCCCTCATTTATCAAAATAACGTAAGAATGTCTCCATCCTATTTATTTGTATTTCCTTAATATTTCCAACTATCTCAAAAAGGAGAATTTATGAAAAGAAAGATAGTAGATTTCTCTTGGATTTGTGAATTTAGTACATTGGCTTTCACCAAACTAGGGGAAAATGTGCAGCCCAAGCCATCATGGGGATGCTGGGATCTTCTGTCAAAGCCTGGCATTGTGCAGCTGCGGAGTTACTCGGGCGTTTGATAATAAATCCTGATAATGAACCTTTCATCCTTCCTTTCGGCCCACAGGTTTGGTATTATTCTTTGCATATAATCCATTGTTAAATAGAAGAAAGCTCTAGCCTATAATATGTGATCACTGATGCACTGAGACTTTTTGATGGACCATACAGATTTATAAACGTTTAGTTGAGCTTTTGAGCTTTCCAGCTGTAGATGCACAAGCTGCGGCTGTTGGTGCACTCTATAACCTTGCAGAAGTCAACATGGACTGTCGTCTGAAGCTTGCTAGCGAGCGGTGGTGAGATGTTCTTTCAGTATTGCTAGAGTAGGATTGTTAATCGAATAGCTTATTGGGAAATATAGGATTGGAGCATATCTAATGTTGTAATATCGTGGTGTAGCTGTTCTCAAATAGCACAATGAAGGAAGAGAACTTAGTCCAGCAGCGTCGTGTTTGTTGTGCTAAATTAGCCCAATTCTGCTTTATTTGCCGAATTTGGCATGTGGAATAGCACCAGTGCTATTTGAACCTCTCTTTTTATTTTATTTTATCGAAAGTGCTATTTTAACTTAGAAATGCTACTTCATAGTTTATACTGCGGTGTTAGAGTCCTTGAAAGGTCAGAATGAGAAAAATTGTACACGTAGCCAACTCCAATTTGTTGCACACGCAGCTTAGTTTGATTTCGCATGTTTTACACCAAATACTACTTACATTGCTGGAACAGGCTGTACCAAATCTGTATCAAATGCAATTTTGTGGTGCTAAATAGCACAAAATATACTGCACCACTATGGATGCCCGTATGGTTTTTTACTACTTTCAACTTATGGGCTTAGAATCATGCTTTTAGCTTGCTGTACGTTGCACCAATCTACCAACATTAGCTGAACCAGTTACACTATATTGAATTAACTACAGGGCGATCGATCGGCTGCTGAAAGTGATCAAGGCTCCACATCCTGTGCCGGAAGTGTGCAGGAAAGCAGCAATAATATTGGAGAGCCTCGTCTCAGAACCTCAGAACAAGGCCCTGCTTCTAGCTTACGAGAATGCATTTGCAGAGATACTCTTCTCGGATGGAAGGTATTCCGACACATTTGGCAGGATATTGTACGAATTGACCTCTCGACAGGGCACTAAAGTGGCACCCGCCCGGGGTTTATGGGGAATGTAATTGAAACCCTATCTTATCTGCGTTTTTTGTTCATTTAGTTCTTGCTAGCTTAGTGGAATTTTGTTATGGGATTCAGTTGACATTGCGCTGCAAAGGTTAGCTAGCATTTATTCTTCTCAAGTGATTCACTACTTAGGGTTGTAAATACTTATGTTGTATTTGGGGTTCTCTCATCTGGTATCATGTTTTCACTTGTGCTTAAATATGAATGGGGAGGGAGAAGATAATGAGAAGCTAAATAAAACTAAAACAATTGGAGGAAGGATATCCATAAAAATATACTCCCTCCGTCCTAAAAAAGACGTGTAATTTTTGGATAAAAAGTAAAATACTTCCGTGCACGAATTTTCGAGTTTCTTCGCACCAAATAAAATGCGAAAGTTTAAAAAATTATGAACGAAATTGCTTTATCGCTTTATCTGAAAATTGTACATTTTTTCGTAGGGGACTATTCCAAAGACGGAGGGAGCATTCAGGGAAAGGACCAGTTTGGTGTTCCCCCCATTTGGAAATTACATAAAACTACTTTGTATGCCCTTAACGAGAAAATTGTGTGCCAGACAGGTATCGCCACGTGGTACCCGTCGGCTTATCCGAGTAGTTCAAACATGTTTTGGACAACCCAAATTTAAGGGTGGTATTTTAGTAAATTTTAAGGGCAAATTTACACCTAACAAATTTGGACCCTCCAAAAATATTTGGATGGCTCAGATGCGTCGACAGGTACCACATGAGAGTACGCGTCCGGCACACAATTTTCTCGCCCTCAACCGATGCATTATTTCACTCATCATCCTCTCAACTGGCTAATTACAGGTATAATGGATAACTAATTGCAAATTCTTGGACCTCATGCTAGTTGTTCAGAATGTAGCTAATTCAATTGGAGAGCCAACTACACCCAAAACAGTCTACTCTTTTCCATTTCAATCACCAAGATTCTCATCAGCTTAACCCAGAAACCAGAGATCTCGACGACCTCGAATAACGTTTGACCATAGTAAAAACATGCTGCCTTCCTTTGAATATTCCCACCCTCATTTACCCCCCCAACCAGTCAGACGACCATCGAAGGTGGTAGCCTAAGATGGCAAGGGTAAGTAGGTTTAAATGCTCCTCTCTCCGGTACACGATCTGACAAGATTTGAGTCCCACCGACTGCAGGACTAGCGTGGAGGGTCCTTTGTCCATCTAGTACCTAGGTGGTATTGTGGTGACAGTCTGTCCTTCCGGATAATAGCTATGGCTCGAACCGGACATTCCATAGTAGGCCGGGAACCCCTATGATCACGCTCAAGACAGGTTGCTAAGCTCGTTGCCCCCTCCCCCCTTGTCTAAAAAAAATAGCCAGACGAACAAAAGGTGACCTAGCTGCTGCTCCAAAAACCTCCACCATTTCCCTCAACACAAAAAACTTCCTTTAAAGCCTCACTTCCCCAAACACAAGACACCTGATATCGGATGAATACATTGACACCTTTTTCGCGAACTCTCCACAAACAAGAGTTGAAAGCGCTTGAATAACTCATATGTCGTTGCACGAACCATTTTGTGTCTCATATTGACCATTTTTGGAACCATATTTGCTTCCAACATGCAAATGTAGAGCTAGACACTACAACTGCCCCCATGGGCTAGGCATAAAGGGCTGTGTGGCAGATGATAACACCATAAACCAGCTTTTTGGGTCGTAGCAGTAATTTTGGGACTACTTAAAAGAAAGATATCCAACTAAAGCAGCTGCTCCCTTAGCCGTAATTGAGCATGACTCCAAAAATTCCACAAAGGGTATGCACCTAGTTAGACCACAATTCGTTGTGACTTCACATTTGTGGGGTCTGTGCACTTCAAAAGTGAACTCATAACATTTTCTGTCTGTGCACTTCAAAAGTGAACTCATAACATTTTCTGTCTGTGCACTTCAAAAGTGAACTCATAACATTTTCTTACATGTATTTCCATGTCCATTTCAAATCATGTAACGTGCCATAACCAGGTTGTATTAATATGTTCGATCAGACAACATTAAGTATTACAGTAGTGATTTCTCACGAAACATGGGTAAAGAATGTTGCAAGGAAAAATGCAAGACTTTATTCATCCTTACATGACATGATTAGTTCATGTAAAATGACACAATATGATGCAAAAAAGGGAACTTTTGGCTTGCATAAATGACAAAGAACTAGGTGCCACATCTATTCAAACAGCAGCAGCAACGCCTGAACCGGGACAGCAACCCCCAAGTCAAGAACAGGAATGCAAAACAACAGCACTAAATTCCTCTTCCAGGTTCAAAACAGTAGTCTAAACTTACGTAGGGATCACCATCTTTGTCACATGTTTCTTAGAACTAAGACACCTGTTGAACTGATACAACTTCAGAGAGGGTTGCTACTTGCAACAGAGAAATCGCAGACATAACAACCACAAAATAGAAAGAGTATTAACCTCGTGAGAAGTCTGAGGCCCCTCTAAAATTGCTTAACCAAGACTTAACCACCAACAGTGACTGCAAAAAACGAAAAATGTTTCAAACACAAAATCTAGCTGAAAACTCAAGATTCTGAAAACGGCAATGCTAGAAGTGACCAAACTCAAAAGATGTAGCATTCAAGGTATTCAAATAAGTGTACAACTACGTACGATAATTTGTACCTACAAGTATTTAATCTTTACCTAAGTGGTTGCTGTAAACTGTAGCTCTATCTTGTCATTGGAAAGCTTGAATGTCAGAATGGAGTTGCCATGATTCCTGCATTATTACTTGCAACAAGGTAAAAGAAAAGCTTTGTGCTCATATTCAAGCTTAAAAAGGACCCAGAACGCCTGCGAAGATGAGAAAGCTAAAAATTAGACAGTGAACAAATATGTAAGAGTTCACTGTGATACGAATACAAATGCCTTGCAATGTTATTAGAAACAAAAAGTAGTTAGCTACAGCTACATAGAGAATAGAAAAGAATAGTTAAAAAACTCAGCTACACTCGGCCTTTTTCCATTCTTCCTACTAAGAAGCCTTCAATTCTAACAAGAATTTTGGACCACAGACCAAAACTCAGCCTGTTCCAAACACTTTTTTGTTACAAAAAGCTATCAACCCTCGAAATCCTAGGAAATTACCCAGCTATAATCATGGAAACATATTCGAAAGAACCTTTTCAGAGAGCCATTATCCCACTTTTGATGCATTTGCATGAGACTAGAAAGCTAAAATTGGTACTCAATACAAACAAGAATAAACACACATCCGTGACCTCATCAAGAGAATGCTTCATAATTTCAATTTTGTGAGCGAACATCATAGCTTGGTCTTAAAGCAATTTCCGTGCCACTCAAGGTTTATAATCACCAGAACTACACACACACACTCTCTTAGCGGGAGGGAGAAACATGCGGGACATGTATGGGCCATGCCAATAAATTTAATTATCTTTAAGTATAAGACACACCAGGGACACCCTTGTCTCAACTTAGACACAAATGGTAAACATGACCGGGAACAATTCATAATATTGGAAGCTCATTCCTATTCCAAAATACAATTAAAAAAGTACTCTGAATAAATAAATTTTGACCAAATAAAATGTAAAAAGACAACAATAAGAGTTGTAAAGATACTTATACTTTTGGTTGTTTCTGTGTGGAAAGTTCACATCCATTCTACTATACAACATACTTTTTGCCAAATTCCTGTCGTGTACATATACCCATATATTAATAGTTGTCCGATTGTTGGGTCTCCTTTTTTTTATTCGTGCCCATGCCGGTATCCATGCCTTTTTTTGATAAATTAGGTCTCCGTATCCGTACCCACGCTTCTTAGATGGTTACCAACTCACCACTGCAGTCTATTCACAAAACTATCAGTCATACGCATGATCAAATATCAAGGATGCTCCATATGGAAAACAAAGTGTGCCACAAAAGGAAGGAAGCTTAAAATACTCAACCATTCACATCCACAGCGATATCAACAAATGTTTGTGTGTATAGAATAGTAACTGATCTTAATGTAATAGTGTTTCGTAAAATGGGTTTAAAACCCAAACCTGTTTCATAAGAAGGCCTTCCCTTTGAAACGATGTCGATCGGGCTGCCGGATTCTTCACCGGCGGTAGACATGCTGCCGGAGGGGGAGGGAGGTCGCTTTACAGAGGGAGGAGAAGAAGGGGAAGCGTGGAAAAAGCTCCTGTTGGCTTGGGAAGAAGCTGCTGATCGGGGGAAAGAAAAAGAATTAAAAATATTTTCCACGTCATGACACAGGTTGAACCTGTGTCATTCCCTAACAAACGACGTCGTCCCAGTAACATTCAAGTTCTAAGAACTCTTGGGTATTACAGGGACAATTACGAAGTATATAAACCACAGTTTAATAATCTGAGACGTTAATTATATAGATATTATGATGTGACATATCATGTAAAAATTTCAAGTTCAAAAAATAAAAATTAGTAATTAATCCGACTGAATTTATGTTTCGTGAAATAGGATTGGTTTCACTGAATCAAAAACCCCAAACTTATTTAGAGACATTTAAAATGAATATTTCACCGAAGAGTGTAAGGACGATTTCTACCTATGCAGGAATATTTTGATGATCCCAGACATTCACTTTGAATATTGTGTTTGAAACTAGATTATGAAAACTAATCATATTAATTTGATAGAGATTCGTACTTGATCTGAATAAATTTATGTTTCTTGAAATAGGTCTTGTTACATTGAATTAAAACCATAAATCCCATTCCATATAACTCTAAACTCGCGTTTGCAAAGGAGGCCTTGACGTCGATTGTGACTCATTTGAAGCTCTCTCCCTCGCTGTTACCTCTACTTTTCCCGATCAGAATTATCTCCGACGAAGGTCCGCAACTCGGCGGCTCCGACCACATTAAGAACAGGTACCGCTTTCTTAGCCCTCTCATATGATTTCTTTACTCTTTCTCGTAGCTGGATTAATTAATCTCCAATTTTGATGACATTTTTGACATGCTTGCTGAACTTTAAATTAAAGCTTGTACAGTTTAAGACTTTTGGGTGTTTAGATGTAGTAGCTCTTAAGGTCATCTGGTAATACCTCTCGGCTTCCGAGCGGGAGGTTTGGAAGCTTGAAGGTTGAGGTTTGAGTTTATGGAGAGATGTAGCCCCTGGTTGTTAACCCACTCATTCGCCAAAAAATTTGGCGGAATGAAAAAAGCTTTTGGTGTTTGTTAGTCGGTGCTTTTGAATTTGGGTACAACCACATTGGAGTAGAAGAGTTGGGAAAATAATTGGACTTAAATAGCCGCTCTTTCATACCCAGTCTAATTTGTAATGCATTGTTTGGCAATTAGCTCGTGTACTTAATCCCTCGGGGTTGGCCTGGTTTACGCTTGAGATTTAGGGGTTTACTCGCTATCACTCATTTGGAGTGGGTCAGTCCACACAGGCCCTCTCACTAGTGGATAGTGGGTCTAATCCTCGATTCATCTACTTGTTTATGTATTGCTGCGTATGCAAAATGTTTAACTTCTTATCTGCTACTACTGCTTTTCAAGAAGAACGTCTACTTCCGTTTAACAAAGTTATTTTGGCTTTTGTTTTTGCCGGAGGTAGGATGGGGTTAGTGAATGTGACTGCAACTTTGGGACTTGGGTGCCAATGTTGCTCCGTGAGCTCGAACCCAGTAGTATTACACTACATGGCACGACCACTATGCCAGATGCCCAGGTCTTTTCTTTTAGCTGAGTTTGGGAGGGCAAGAAGTGTCAGTTTTGACCTTTCAGCAACATGAAGATCACATGTTGGCCTTCTCTATTGTAGCCGAAATCCACCTAAAACAACCCAAATATATTAAAAGCCAAACCTACTATCCTATATAAAAAATGCAGCTTTTTAGATAGCCCAAATGCCAAATGAATATTGCTCACTGTTGGAGATTACCGTTTTTCATGCTAAAGTGAATTTCATGAATGTCGTCGCCAAACAAGGGCTCATGGATAATTAAACTTTTAAGACTGAATTTTTATGTAGCATGTTTTTACATTGTATTTTTCCTGTCAAATTAGTTGAGCAATGCTTATATAGTGGAGACCCAATTTCCAATTCAGAGTCGTTTTAGTTTCCGGCTACAATATAGTGGAGACCGAAAGTTGTGTTTAATCTATTGCAGGTTTAGTGTCGGGTTTGCCAGATGTCTATCCATCCTGGGGAGGAGGTGTTATGCTCCGTTCATGGTTGTCAAGCTGTTTTCCACTCATCATGTGCAAGAAAAAAATGTTGGTCGTCCTCTTTGAAGATAATTAATTGTCCTGCATGTATACTTCTCTCCATACTGCTTCTAGCTTTTACTTGTAGTTTTTAGGATCAATTATCTAGTCACTGGAACAATTTGCTTGGTTCATTTACTGCTTGAACTTTGTGTCCTCAAATTGTTTTACAATTGCTGCGGTGCTGCCTGCCTGGATTGGTTGTTGAACATGTTGAAGTGTCCACTTCTTAGTTGATCATCATATACTGACTGTAAAAACTTGTAGTGAATTTCATTACAGCCAAGTGGTTATTATGTTTCCATTAGATTATGTATTATGTTTCTTTGCTGTCATTATATTGAGTTCCTTCCCCAGTTGTTTCTGAATGTGAATAAATTAAATGGTTTGCGATTGCTGTGCTGTTTCGCGTTATTGTTTGTGATGTATCACTAGCATTGACATCTTTCTTTGATAGGCATGCTACTTATGTAAACAAAAGTCCTTCTGGCGTTGTGTCCGATGCATTTTAGCATCACATGATAAGTATGCTGCGTTTCCAGAGGGTGTGATTCATCTAAATGATCAACCTGGCTGAGCTGTTTGCTGGCGCCATCCTGCTCACTGGCGGTTGAAGAAGGTTAATCTCTTCTTTCCTTCATCAGAGTGGTTTTTCTGTGTCTGATATGGTTACTGGATTTTACTATCATACTAACTGTTTATAAATAATGGAAATTGCTCGGTCACTTTTTATTAGCGACTTAGCGTAATGTTGAGTTTTTCCTATCGGCTGAAGCATTGTTGAATAGTATGCATTAGTTCAAGGGCGTTCAAGCACTTAGTCATTTGTTAAATGGCAACATGTTGGTCCTACTACAAATCGCTTGCCTTGAATTCTTTTATCGTGTGTTGTTATCTTTTGGATCCGAAATATATCGTTGACATCTCAAACGTTCCAGGTTGCGATTCCTTTCTTCTTTTGATATTCCACCTTTTTTCCGAAAAAAAAAAAAAAAAATAGAAGAAGAATTGTCTCGATTTGTGTTAGCCTCTTCAATACTGAGCTAGCCTATAATTGTTTTCCATTTTGTTTTGAGTAATTGAAGATTATTGGTCAGTGCTTCAAAGTGATCATACGACTCTTACTGGATGCTTCATGACAGGCTGAACTTTGTATTTAAGGTCTAGATCAGAAGAACCGATTTCTGTACACAATGCTCGATTATTTTAGTTTTCATGTTGCGTTTCTTGTTTTTTATTTATGGTTTTTCGCATCTTTTATTGATTCTAGTGGCTGACAGGACTAATCTATCTTGTTGATTGAGCAGCATGCAGTCCCACAAGCAGCATTGAGGCCAGAATTACTATTTGTACTTCAACTTATAAACTTAAAATTATTGAGGAAATTGCTATTTTTTTATTTCAATTTAAATATCAAAAGTTACTAACCTGACCTATAGATTATAGTCAACAATTGTATTTGAATTTCAACTTTTATCCCTATGGCTGTAAGGAACATCTTTACTTGCACATAATTACTACTACCTTCAAGTCCTGTAGGCGTTTGGCAACAAATCCATGTGTTTTTTTTTTTTTTGCTTTTTGTGTAAAGAAATGAAAAGAAAACAAATTGTTGTTTAGTTTTGCTTTTAAACATAAGTTTATAACCTGGTTGGTAAGCTTACGTGTTTCCGATCCCAAAACAAGAAAATGTCTTTGGTAACTAGTGGGACGAGAAGTAGCCAGAGAGGCAGAGTATGAATGGAGGTAACGTAAGAAGTATGGATATCAGGATATGGATACAAGACATGGACAGGACAAGACAAGGACAAGTGGAGACTCCATTTCTCCAATACTTGGGACGCAGAACATTTTAGGGACACACCAACAACAGACACACACATAGATACATCGCATTAAGAATTCATATGAAATATCATATAGGAAATACGAATAGTACTAACATTACAAAGATACTTATCAAAAACACATTACAAAGATACAAATCAATTTGAATTAAACCTCCCAGGAAACTTTCAGTTTGAGCCAACTTTTTCAAGATTGCATTTTGACTTCTTAATGTGTCCTTAATATGCCCTTGAATGTCCTAGAGTGTCCGCAACGTATCCAACTGAAAACTTAATAATATATACAATAGAAGTGGACATGTATCTAGGCGTGTTTGACATGTATCCGGATAGTTTCTTGTCATGTGACTCATGCCCTTATACGACACATGTTAGACACGGATAAAGTGCTGTTAGGCATGTGTGTGCTTCGTAGGAGGTAACAAATACTTGTTTGCAAGACAAGGGAAGGCACATATGTTGTCACCTTACCCCAACATTTTGTATATTGTTCTCTTCTTTGGCCGGATAGTCTTTTAGCACAGACTGGGGAACACAGATCATGCACAGATACCAAACTGTTCTACTTCCACACTTTAAGGTACTGATGCCTGGATGCAAAAGCTAACTGTTTCATCTCTCGAATTTAGGAAATATTTTGTCGTTTGCCTCTACCCTACATTGAGGAGGAGTTCAAGATTGACTTTACTTGGAGAGACACGATGGAGAATAGATTGGAGCCACCTCCATATGTGCATATCAGGCGCAGTATCCAATGCATGCTGGCTTTGTCATTTTGATCAATACCTATTCTTGAGCTGAAAAAACATTTGAGTTTCTCTCACACCTGCACGGGGCTTATTGGTTTTGCTACAGTTTGATGAATAAAATTATTTGATTCAATTTGAGTATGCATTATTTTCTTCCATATTGTTGTCCTTATCTATGTTAGATGTGTACCTTATCAAGAAAAAGCGTAATGATGTTGATGGTGACATTGGTTGCACAAATTGCAATTCTGCCAAATGCTGTGAAGACTGTGTTTGCAGGTAATGTCAATAAACCGACCACTACTCTTTTTTTCTTTTTTAAAAATTTGGTTGACAATTTCCTAGTCTACTATGGCTTTTTCTACTCTACATCCAGACCGCATATTATTAAACTACCAAATAAAATCACTGATACTAACTTCCCTATTTATATCTTGATTCAACTAAGAGATTACCACTAATTAGATGAAAAAACGATAAAGCAACTATGAGATTGTTCTTGAATCCAGACTGATGACAGGACTGGTGGCAACACAATGCCGGTTCTATATGGATATATAATAAGACCAAGAATAGCAGCAAATCGTTGAGGCAGAAAACTTTTGTATCTAAATGTCATGTCATCTTATTGCGATCATTTGGTTTCTGATGCGGATCGTATAGCAAGAGTGCATGGGGGCCCGGGCCCATAGCTGGCCTCACTAAGGCCCGCCAGGCACATTTTGGAGGGATTTTTCAGTTTGAGCTCATCAATTTGTTTTTTTCCAAATATTTTGGCATTTTATGAATCCATGGAAAGTGTTTGATGCCTTCATTCCTTGGTATTCTTAGGGTAAACAGGGTTAGAGAAGGATTTTGATCTGCAGATATTTCCACTGAATCATCAGATTTCAAATTCGCTTTGCTATTTCTGTTCTTACAAACTTCTTCCACATCAGCTTCTTTTGAGTAAATCTCTGGAAGCAATCCCACAGTTAGTTCGCCTTTGAGACAGTGCTTGGCACCGGTACTCCCACAGTTCATGTTAAGTTCTTTAACCTTTCTCCTGTAATTTGTGTGGCTTTTAACCTTTATGGTCTATTCAAGTTATGCGAACTGCTGTATTGACATAATCATCCATTAGCCTCTAGTCTTTTGGTTTGGAGAGTTTTATGATATATTTCTCGACCAAATAGGGTTCAATGTATAAGATGATCAAAGGCTTGTCGTTCTCGGAAATGTGTACAAACAGACCATTTTGAAAAGAGAAGAAGGTCCAAATTGTCAAGGTAAGAGATTGTTCTCTGTGATCTCATTAAATGTTTTTGGTATAGTTTGTGAATAGTGCAAATTATTATCTTTCCCAAGTACTATCTAATAAGGCATGTCTGAATTCCTTCCCATACGGAATTTTGCGGTTGGGGAGTAGATGCAGCTGAATACATCAATCAAGCCGATTTTGTCATTGGGTATACTGGGGAAGGTATTTTCTTTACCTGTTATTTCTAGATACATCTGAACATAATCCAAACTTGCTAGTATTGATCAATTCTGTCACTTATGTTTGGTTAAGAGATTCATGATCTTGCATCTTACATTTTTCTCTCCTCTTTCATCTAGAAGTGGTGAATTACCGTTTATGTGGCATTAACCACATAAGCTTTCACTTCACTCTCTCTTGATAAACCGAGTTGCAATTTTTGGAGCCAAAGTTGGCCCAGCAGATGGGGCTCTAATTCTCATGTTGGGTCAATGCAAGGGTGGATCCAGGAGCCTAATCTGCCCTGGGCTTACTAATATTCTGAATATCGTACCAGGCATGGCATAATTTTTTCTACCTGTATGGTACCGATTCACCCCCCAGGGGCTTGCCAAGTGGAAAACACTTGGCATAATCTTATGTGAGCAGGCTTCGAGTCTTATTATTACTGGTATCTACTGAACTTGGTGGTCGGGCCATAATGACTTTTTGGTCACCCGGAGGTTGCATTTTAGGGAAGAAAGTTTGATTTTGATCTCCTCTTCCTTCTTTATCCTCGATTTTTCTTCAAGAATCTGTTGTTTTCGTACTCGCCGGTACTTTTCGGAATAGACCAAAAATAGTCGGAACTCATCGGTACTGGGCTATTTTTATCCAAAAGAAGAAGTTAGGGTTAGGTTATGTTTGAACCAACGATTATAATGGATTGGGCTACAAAATAAAATTGAGGTAGGCTAGAATTTATTGGCTAAAATTTTACACATAATTTTTATTTTTATTTTCTTTTTCTACCCCTCACCTGGGCTGGGCTATAGCCCACCTTAGCCCATATAAACATCCGCCCTTGGGTTAATGACTCAATCCCCTGCTTCCTCTTCCCCTTCCCCAATCATGAAAGGGAACCCTAACAGTTACACAATACCATACAATACACACAACTCTCTATTCCTTCTACTGCTCTGTACTTCTCTCCAAGTCTCTCATTAGACTGTCGGAGTGCCTTTCCCGGCCATATTCCGGTCGGGTTTGGTAATAACGATGGGCGTTACTTGTGCAGGGCTACCTAAGGAGTCAGACGAGCCAACTCACGGTGGAAACGAGTCAATGCAGGAGGGTCATTTGGACGAGGCCACCACACTACATGTACAAAAGTTTTTGTACAAAAAATGTACAAATCAGTTGGTTTGGGACCACTCCGGCTCCCACAAGGATGATAGGAGGCGTTTTTGTTTCTCAAAATAATGTTTACTGGCACCCCGTAAAAAATCAGCTCAATCGAATATTGAAAAATGCTCCATCTATTGTCAAACAACAGTGGGTTACAGAATATCGAAAAGGGAAAATTTCAAAAAAACCCACCAAATTTATACTCAATGTCTCTAAACCCTCTGAACTTCACTAAACTTCAATTTCACACCCAAACTTTTGCTCCGTTATTCAAATCACCCCCCCCCCCCCCCATCGTCCAAATCCATCAAAATTACTAACGGATTTTGTTAACAGAGTAGTAGAGAGAAGTTAGTGATTAGTCAGCCAAAAGTCCCTAGTCGGCAGTCGATGACTTGGGGCCGACTAGCTTCTTTTAGAACCTTGATATAAACACAATTCACAATCAGTCACCACAATCTCCACAAACAACACAGTTGAAAAAAAAAAAAAAATCTCCACAAACAACACAGCAAAATCATGATTCGTAGTGTTACTCATAGCAGCAAAATCTCCGTCAAACTCTAGATAACTGTCGTCGTCGACGACCGTCAATAGGAAACATAATCGCAAAGGGCTTAGTCCAGAAGCGATAGTTGCAATTGCGATTTCAAGTTCTGTAGTGTTACTCATAGTAGCATCCTTCGTAGTGGCTTGTAAGTGTTTGAATAATTTGACGAAATGCAGTCGGGATTGCTCGTCAAACTGGGGTGTTTGGGAGTGCTCGTCAATCTGAGGTGTTTGGGAGAGGTATTTGTGGAGTAGTGAGAGGTAAAGGTTGAGGAAAGGGGAAGGGTTTGGCAAGGGATCGGATGTTGGAGGTGTGGTTGGAGGGGGGAGGGTTTTTCGAGGGTTTTTTTGTACTTTTGCTTGGGGTTTTGTGCAGTGTGGGTGAAGGTGTGGAGCTAAAAGGAGAAGAGGTGGTGGAGGTTGGTGGAGTTGAATTTGGTGAGGAGAGAGGAACAGTCGGAGGATGTGAAGAGAAAGAGGGGAAGAGAGAGAAAAATTAACCCTAAGTTAGCACATGTATCGGAAAAAATCCGTTAGCAATTTTGACGGAATTGGACGGTGGGGAGTGATTTGAATAACGGAGCGAAAATTTGAGTGTGAAATTGAAGTTTAGTGAAGTTCAGGGGGTTTTGAGACATTGAGTGTAAAGTTTGGGTTTTTTTTTTTGAAATTTTCCCTATGGAAAATGCTAAATTGGCCAATTGAACTTATGTTATGGTTTAAAAAATGTGTTAGAAAGCATTACAGGGTTGTAGTTCCCGATCCGACCGTCCATCCCACAATCGATGGTTCAGATTCATGAATGTCTTTTAATCGCTAAGAATGAATTTTTATCGCTAAGAGTTAATAAATTTATCGCAACCGTTGATTGTGGGATGGACGGTCGGATCGGGGGGGCAATAACCTTGTAGTGCTAGTGCTAGCACTACAGAGACCCCAAATCCGTTCAAATGTGTGGAAGTGCAGAAAAGTAGGTTTAAATGTATAGGAAAGTGTGAAAGATGCACTAGAGTAGTAGAGTGTGTTTTTTTGTTGCTTTTTTCTGTACTTATTGTGATCACGGTGAGCTTAATTAATAGCAAGACTCATAAATTATACTCCCTCCGTCCCTTTTTAAGTGTGTTACCTGAGAATTCCAACTATTTTTCTCTCACATCAACTTTTACAACTTTTACATCTACTTTCCATTACTTACCCTTATCAATATACTAAGGGAAATGATAATGCCAAAACCATTTTTGTTTGTGCCAAAACTGTTGTGCATAAGAGTCTTGTACCTTGCACAATGTACAAGGTTTTTAAGCACTATATTTTTGGCATAAACAAAAATGGTTTTGACATTATCATTTCCCTATAGTAATACCTACTAATTTTTTAAAAAAGAATCTACTTTTAAGGGCAAAATAGAAAATGTATCCACTAACTTTTCAAAACACATACTTATTAAGGGACAACCCAAAATAGAAATGTACACACTATAAAAGGGACGGAGGGAGTAGTACAATTTATAAGTATATATGAAATATATTTTGAGATATGTATATTTTATAACGGATAATCTGAAATGGTACCGGTATCATACCGGTACGGTATCGTACCTTACCAGCTACAAAAGCGGTACAATATCAGAATCTTGTACCACTGCCTTTTTTTGTTCATGTCACCACGGCCTTGCTTTTGTTTGTTTTATCAGAACGGCCTTGCTTTAGTCACCCACTGCCTTTTTTTGCTTTGTCGGATAAGAGAGTGTCTCACAAGTCACAATGACTGAATAACCGCGTATCAAGATTACTACAAAAAAAAAAACGCGTATTAACCACCACTTCCTTTACAGGAGGAAAAAAACCAGTTCACTTTGGAGCAATTTTGCAGTGTGACAGAGAGAGAGAGAGAGATTGATTTAAATCCTTCTTCACATTAATTACATAATCTACTGAATCATTTTCCTCATCACCGTTTCTCTATTCCTTTGATTGTGGGATGGACAGTCGGATCGGAGGACTACAACCCTATAGTGCCCCAAAGCACTACAGGTACCTCAAATCCGTTCAAATGTTTGAAAAATGTATAAAAATAGGTTTAAATGTATTGAAAAATATGAAAGGTACACTAAGTAGTAGTTGCATGTTTTTTTTTTTCTATACTTATTATGAGTCCAGTAAACTCATAATAGCAAGACCCATAGAGTATAGTACATCTTAGAAGTATGTATATCCGGTACAAGGTACCATGCTCGTACCAGTTACAAAAATGGTACCATGAAAAACGGTACCATATCCGGTACAATATTCAGAACCTTGGACCACTGTCTGCCTTGCACCGCTGCCTATTTTGCTCTCGTCACGGTTGCCTTTTTTGCTCTCGTCACCGCTGTCTTTTTTGCTTTAGTCACCACGGCCTTGCTTTAGTCACCATCCCCTTTTTTGCTTTGTCGGATAAGAGAATGTCTCACACTGCCTGAATAACCGCGTATCAAGATTACTACAACAACAAAAAAACGCGCATTAACCACCACTTCCTTTTTAGGAGAAAGGAAAACCAGTTGCAGTGAGAGAGAGAGAGAGAGAGAGAGGGATTGATTTAAATCCTTCTTCACATTCATTACATAATCTACTGACTCACTTTCCTCATCACCATTTCAGCTCTCTTCCTTTCCAATCAGATCGAAATCTTATTTTGTGTTTATGAAAACATGTCTTCAACATCCCAACCTTTCCATGACCGGGATGAATCGAATGATGACTCTCTGTCCTCTCCCTTGCTAAAACCCAAAAGCACCACCAGCCAAAAGAGATGGCACAAGGCATTTACTGCTCGAGAGCCTTGTCCCCTCCCTGGTCAAAACCCAAAATCACCAAAACCCAAAAGAGATGGCGCATCGCATTCACTACTATCTACTGCTCAAGAGCCTTGTACTCTCCCTTGTTAAAACCCAAAAGCATTTCCCGTGTTTCATCAAACCAAACACAACTAACTATCGATATCTTGCAACCACACCCCTGTTTTCCCGAAATCGATCAGTCATCCCTCACCCAACTTGTGAAGCAGAAAGATCTGGTCCAGCTTCATAAATTTGGTGGAGTTGAGGGACTTGCTTCTGTTCTGAAAACAAATTTGGATGATGGGATTCGTGGAGACGATGAGGATATTTCACGAAGAATTGCAGTGTTTGGATCGAATACTTACAGAATGCCAGAAGCGAAAAATTTGTTCTCTTTTGTTTGGGAGGATTTGAAAAATCCCTTCGTTTTGATGCTTTTAGTACTTGCAGCACTCTCACTTGGATTTGGCATCAAGGAAAATGGCTTGAAAGAAGGATGGTACGTATTATTCTTGTTTTGTGGGTTTTTTTTTTTCACTTGAAATTTTGATTAGATAAAGAAATACGGGTAAATTGCAGAAATGGACCCTGTAGTTTACCTTGCTTTTCTGCTACACTTTCAATCACAAGCGATTTAAACCATGAACTTCATCTTAGGAGTCTAATTGTTCCAAGAAGTAGGGGTGTGCGCGGGTCAGATTTGATGTCCGCCCGCCACCATACCCGATATCAATCATCGGGTTTCCATTTTAAGAACCTGAAACCGACCGATCACATTGGTGAATCCACCTAAAAATTAGATGAGATTTGGCGGTTTGGATCGGTCGAATTGGTCGGGTCGGCAAGTACCAAACTGTTAAACTGGGTTTCGTGTTCGTGATAGAGGGAAGAGAGAGAGAGAGGGTCGACGGTGGTCTGGTTAGTGGTCATTGGACGGATGAGTGGGCGACGCTTTTGTTGTTGAGTTTTAGTGCAGCGGTGTCAAAGAAGAGGGCGAACAGTAGGGTTTTAAACTCTAAATTTTGTGCTTCTTTTGGTGGGAGGTGATGCATATATTAAAGCTCGCTACGCTTGAAGGACCTTTGCCATCTTGTCCCAAAATGGTGCTTGTGGTGATGGGATATCCTCTCAATTAATAGCTATGGCTTGAACCGAACATTCCATAGTAGGGCTGAGAGCACATACGGTCACGCCCAAAAGAGCTTGGAGCTTGCCTGGTCGGCGATCGCCCCCTCCCATCCTTTTTGTATTTAAAAACAAAAAGTAGTAAAACTCTACATTTTGTTTGTCTTTATGGGAGTGGGCTCCATGGGGAATTGTTTATACATTTATGGCAATTGTTTACTCCTGTATTTATGGCTTTAGGAACTCGGTAAAGGAAGGTCACTTTTCAGCTTTTATTACTTTTGACGCTTCATGTTTTTTGCTCTATTACCAAAGTAGGAGTAATTTATTACACTACTATTTATATACAACCCTCTGTATGGAGTAATATTCTTAGGGTCTGGTCGGATTCATTGGTTCCGCCATAGACTCACCGGACCCGAAAATTGATTTTTTTGAGATACCTCAACCTGTAACCTGCAGATTACCGGGTTCCAAATCGACCGAATCCATTTGAGCCAAATCGGGTCGGGCGGGTTCTGGCTCACCCCTGCAAGAAGTAACGAAATGATGTGTGCGCTCGGCATGTGACATTAGCTTGGGGCAAAATGGTCTTTCCAGTCCCATATCTGTGGTTATATACGTAGATGTATACTCATAGTATAAAAGGAATCTAAAGGGAGCCACAGAAGATGAGGAAATAAGTCACAAAATCTTGCTCCATGGACCCAACTATATTTTACAGCTCCACAAACAGTAAAGTAATCATTTCTAAATGTTGCCACAAGTCACCCTAACTTTATTATCAGATTTTTTATTTCTTGTTTATATTTTGTCGCTTTTGTTAATTTTGCATCATTTTTTTTTTTTGAATTACTAGCATGAATTAGAAAAGTTAAAAAAATGAATGAAACCTAAAGAAAAGATTAATATGTCTTTGGATTATTGTGAATTACTAGCATGGATTAGAAAAGTAAAAAATACGGCCGAAACTTAAAAAATAGTACTATTAGAAAAGAAATAAATAATTTAAAAACTCTGTGCTTTGCCAGTAGCTGTGTTGTCTTTTTGCTTGTTGTGGTTTGGGTTTTGGGAGGCTTTTCCACCTGTTGTTGCTTTGCTGCTGTATGCACCTGTGCTCCTATGATGGGTGCTTAATAAAATCTTAAATTAGCCTAAAAATAAGAAAATAAAAAAAAATCTGTCTTTGGATTATTGTGAATTACAAGCACGAATTACCAGGAACACCATATAGCAAAAACACCTTAACATTACAACAAAACACCCTTCATACTCTTAGTTAAACCACCAAAGACAGGTCATACTACAAAACATTACCAATTTACCATGTACTAGTTTAGTTCAAGCACCAAATAAGCAAGCATGTGAACATCCCATAAGCCTTTTAGTTCTGTCCATTTGATGGTTTGAAATGTCCTGTCCCATATGATGCTGTTTGGTCAGTTCAAAAAAAAAAAATGATGCTGTTTGGTTAATTGGTGCCCATTGGAGGCTGACTGCCATTGGACTGTGGAGGGGAAAGTGGTGGCCTAGTCTTGTTACCCATCGTTGGCTGTGTAGCTGGTTGCCTCTTCAACTTCTGATCTATTATGACCAAGTTTCCAACATAGACTACGATTGGTGGTTGTATTCTTCCTCTTATGCTTCATAGGGTCCCTTGGTTCATCAGGTTCTCTCTTTTTGGGCTACCAATTTGCCGCCTCACATTTGGAGGCAGTGGTCCTTGCAAACTTGACTTAGGCCACATATCTTCTGGAACATTGATGGGGTGGATGATTGGATCATAACTGGCCATATAAGTCTCTGTGCTAAACCAAGGGGACACATAAGGTTCAGGATGCTGATGATTTTCATGTATAACTGCTATGGCATGAGCACACGGGATCCCAGATAGCTCCCACTTCCTACACGAACTTGTTTTGTCATTGAGATCAACTGTAAATTGCCCCCCCAAAGAAACAACTAACTTGAAGTATTCCATCTCCGGACATGCTTGCAACACATCCATTCTCTTCTCAAGTCTCTTCTTGAAACATTCCATCTCCGGCCTGGTTGATTGGTTCTGTGCTCAGCCGCATGTGGACCATGCCCCTGGCTCATGTGAATAATGCTTGCTTAGACTACAAAACTTTTGATAACTTTTCTTCTTCTAGACATATAAAAAGAAAAAGATTGCATGGTTCAAATAGAAGAAAGTGGAAATTATGTTCAAATAGAATGTGAAAATTAATTCGAACATATGTCCCAATTCTAATATAGCACCATTTTACAAATTGCACACAGAATCCATGGCACATGATTAGCCTCTCATTTTTGCTTGCCCGCACACACACACACACATATACGGACACATTTTTTTACTATGTCTTGTGTTTTGGCAGTCGTTGTATAGTGGCTCTTGTGTCTGTTACATGTTATGCTACGTGGAGACATCTGTGAGATTGACTAGTTGCTCAACAAAGTTCTATTCGACAACCATAACTTGCACTAGAAAGAGACGGGTACATCTTTAGACTATTAACATCCTCTCATCGGTTCCACACGACCTCTCTCTTATTTTCTTTTAATAATCATCATTTTTGTCATCCACCTAATCAATGATTAAAAGGTTGGTTGTTAGTTTATTGGTGCGCTGATCTTCTGCGATTCAGTTTAAAAATCTAGCTGTCTAAATCCTATTAGGTACAATGGAGGAAGCATGTTAGTTGCTGTCCTTCTACGCATAGCAATCTCAGCAATATACACCTTCAGGAGAAACAAACAGCTCGTCAAGTTATCGAAGGTAATCAGCAAAATCCAAGTCAATGTTGTGAGAAGCAGAAGGCAGCAGCAAGTTTCCATTTTCAAAATTGTCGTAGGAGATGTTGTTTGCTTGAAGATGGGAGACCAAGTTCCAGCTGATGGATTGTTCATCGATGGGCACTCGTTGGTAGTAGAAGAATCAAGCATGACTGGAGAAAGTGACCTTGTGGAAGTTGATCTTTCACAGAATACATCCTCTTCCTCTGTCATGATCGGAGACCAAGTTCCAGCTGAAGGATTGTTAATCAGTGGGCACTCGTTGCTAGTGGTTGAATCAAGCATTGCTGGAGAAAGCGACCACGCAGAAGTTGATTTTACACAGATGCCATTCTTGTTCTCTGGCACCAAGGTATTCCAAACTTTTCAAGATTGAAAACCTTCATCTTATTTTAGTCCGGTTCGATTAGTCAACTATTTTATTTATTTTGTGCAGATTATGAATGTATAATTCGATTTGATTTTAAATATTGAACATCTAGTATAAAAACAATTGGGTTGTTTGTGGCCAATTTACGGAAGTTATGGGTTCGAACATGAAATCATTTTAGTGAACAGTGAGATTGGTGTCCCAGGATTAATCGAGATGTGCGTAAGTTGGTCTGGATACCAAGTCATAAAAAAAAATGTGAAAGCATTTTGAAAAATGAAGGGATGTAGACAAAATAAAGTTGAATATCACTTTCTGTTTTTTGTTTTTCATTTTGTAATGCTTTTTGTAGTTATCTCTAAAAGCTTAAACCCACCCCATAATTAGCTAGTAATATAGGATGAGATAATTAGATGTGCTTGAGAGATTCCAAACACCCTAGTCAGCCAGAAAAAAGAAAAAATCCCTTTAGGTCAAAACTTAAATACAAGACTTCCAACATAAGGACCGGAGGAGACAGTCCTCACTGCAAATCCTGGACTGAAGAGGATCCATTTCCTTAAATTTTCTTTTAGTGAAGAACATAGTTCTGTGAAAATGTGTTTAAGACTTCCAACTACTATGCATATGAGAAAACTTCAGGTGGGAATCACTAATTGGTAAGGGAGACATGATTACTGCACTCCAATATGGATATTCCTAGAACTCAATCTCATTTAGAAAGCTTCTCTGATTCTCTCTATCTTTCAGCAACTGAACGGGAAGGGGTTTATGAAACGACTTTTAAATCGGATGTGCTTGCCCATAGAGAAAGGCCCTGACCCTACCAACCAAGTGAAAATTATAGGTTTTGGAAATTATCATTTGTTCTGAACACTAAGGAGCTATTACTCCACTTAAAGAGCAAGGACCAAAGAAAAATCTATCAAGTTCAAATAAGAGCACAATAAGTATTGTGGAGTCGTGTTTGATCTGTTTTTCTTCTGAATCTCGGGTTTGGATACGGAATGGAGTTCCTCTTTTTGACCTAGATTAGATCTACAAGGCAAAGAACTACCATTAGTGCCTGACCAGCTGGTTACGACCGGGAGGCACATTGATGGTTAAGTACGTCCTTGCTCAAGGAGAGGAAAGTATCGGGTACAGGTGAACAATAAAAGCGTACCTCTCTAGGGTTTAGAACTGTACTTTATATAGAGTGACTTAGCTTAGACTCCATGCAAGCTCGTACTAGGCACATGCCATAACCGCTCCTTAGAGTGATCTCATCATGATGCACCGAGTGCCACCCGACGGTCATGTGACCGGACTGATTGCGCAAGAAGCACACAGACTTTCCGTGTTGAGTAAGGTCAGACCTTTTCCGGTCCGATTCGGTCGCCTAGCTGTGTGGATTGAGACGCTTGGGCTAAAGCATGGCATCCCACTCCTATGAGTCAGCCCAACCCGAATTGTTCAGTCCAAGCACTCAACCTCTTGGGCTGTAGACTTGCTCGGTCTGGACGAGCTGATGGTTCGGCCTACTACAGTCTACAGGTATTATCACGGTGTTCTCTCCGATAGTCATACCTTTTATGAAGGTAAGTGAATGTAAATATGAAATACTATTGATTTTCGTAACTCTAATTTCACTACACTCTTTTGCCTTACAGCATTGTTAATTTGCTATGTTCTGTTCATTGATCATGCAACATTTATCACCCAATTAATGTAGTATCAGTTGTCAGGACATTAACGTAGTATTAGTTATCAGGACACTGGACACAAATTCTAAAATCCTTTCCGTAAAAATCCATAACTGTGTCTGCTTTGCAACAGGTAGCTGATGGGTTTGGTCGAATGCTAGTCACCTCAGTCGGAATGAGCACAACATGGGGAGAAATGATGAGCACAATCGACAATGACTCGAATGGACAAGTCCCTCTACAATCCGGACTCAACAAACTCACCTCATCAATGCGAAAACTCGGTATATTCGTCGCGTTCTTAGTCCTCCTCATCTTACTAAGCAGGTACTTCGCTGGAAACACAAAGGATGAGAATGGGAACACAGAGTACAACGGCAGCAAAACTAAGCCCGGAGACATCATAAATTCAGTCATCGGAATCATAGCTGCTGCGGTAAATATAGTGGACGTCGGGATCCCAAAAAAGTTGCCTTTGGCTGTGACTCTCACTTTATTTTATTCGAAGTGGTGTATGATGAGTGATCACATCATGGTTCGCAAGCTCTCTGCTTGTGAAACAATGGGCTCGGTTACCACTATTTGTACTGACAAATCCGGAACGCTTACTCTTAACGAAATGAAGGTGAAAAAGTTCTGGCTTGGCCAGGATTTTGTAAATGAGAACAGTTCCTCTTCGATTGCAACCAGTGTTGTTGATTTACTCCACCAAGGTGTCGGTTTGAACACAACTAGTTCGGTTTATAAGACTATTTCTGGGTCTCAGTTTGAGTTTGAGTTTTCAGGCAGCCCTACGGAAAAGGCGATTCTTTCTTGGGCTGTTTTGGAAATGAACTTGGATATGGAGCGACTTGAGCAGAGTTGTGAGACTCTACATGTTGAATCATTTAATTCGAAGAAGAAAAGAAGTGGAGTTTTGATGAGGAAAAAGGGTGCAAATACGATGAATGTGCACTGGAAAGGTGCAGCGGAGATTGTACTGGCAATGTGCTCAAATTACTATGATGTATCTGGAAACGTCAAAGTGTTGGATGATTTTGAAAGGAAGAAATTTGATGGCATAATTCAAGGTATGGCAGCTAGTAGCTTGCGATGCATCGCTTTCGCACATAAGCAAGTTCCAGAACAAGAAAATGAGGAGGGAAAAACCAAAATAGAGGAAAGCTGCTTAACCCTTTTGGGGCTAGTGGGTTTGAAGGATCCATGTCGACCGGGTGTGAAAAAAGCAGTGGAACAGTGTCAGTACGCGGGAGTGACCGTGAAAATGATCACGGGCGACAATATCTTCACGGCCATGGCCATAGCAACTGAATGTGGGATACTCAAGCTTAATCAGGACATGGCAAGTGGAGCAGTGATAGAAGGAGTGGAATTCAGGAACTACACGCCAGAGGAACGAATGCTGAAAGTCGACAAGATCTGCGTGATGGCGAGATCTTCTCCATTTGACAAACTCCTTATGGTGCATTGCTTAAAACAAAAAGGGCACGTAGTGGCAGTCACTGGTGATGGAACAAACGACGTGGCAGCATTAAAAGAAGCTGACATAGGCCTATCAATGGGGATACAGGGATCTGAAGTGGCGAAAGAAAACTCCGACATTGTCATTTTAGACGACAATTTTGAGTCTGTTGCCAGTGTTTTGAGGTGGGGGAGATGTGTTTATACCAACATTCAAAAACTCATTCAGTTTCAGCTCACTGTGAATGTTGCTGCCCTTGTCATCAACTTTGTGGCGGCGGTTTCAGCCAGAGGTGTCCCACTTTCTGCCGTCCAATTGTTATGGGTTAACTTGATTACGGACACATTGGGTGCATTGGCTTTAGCCACTGAAAAACCCACGAAGGAACTGATGGAAAAATCACCAGTGGGTCATACAAAGCCACTTGTAACCAACGTTATGTGGAGGAACTTACTCGTTCAAGCATGTTATCAAATTGCAGTCATGCTTGCTTCACAATTCCAAGGTGAATGGATTTTCAATGTGAATTCGGAGGTCAATGACACTATGATGTTCACTGTCTTTGTACTGTTTCAAGTGTTAAATGAGTTCAACGCGAGGGAGCTCGAGAAGAAGAATGTGTTCAAGGGATTGCATAAGAACAAGTTGTTTTTGCTGATTGTTGTTTTGACGATTGTGCTTCAAGTGGTGATGGTGGAGTTTTTGAAGAAATTTGCGGATACGGAGAGGTTGAATTGGTGGCAATGGGGAGTTTGTGTTGGGTTTGCTTTGGTTTCTTGGCCGATTGGATGTGTTGTCAAGTGTATTCCTGTTCCAGAGAAGCCATTTTTCAGCTTTTTGAAACTGAAATGGGGGAATCCAAAAGCTGATTAAATAAGATCAGTTAGGTTTTGGGTATTTGGTATATCATTGGTTTGGTACTTTTCTTTTAAGGCTTGTTCATAGGTATTTGGTATTTGGTATGTAGTTGGTATTTGGTATTTTCTTTTCTTTTGGGTATTTTGTATGTCATAGCCATCCGGTATGTCATAGGTATTGGTACTTTGTTATGGAACTGAAAAAATGAAAAATCACGTAGTGCGACATATAGTAAAGGTAGTCTTTCCTTACTCTTTACGACATATAGTAACGGGGAGGATTTTGTCATCCAATGAGAAATCATAGTGCCGTTTGACCAATTAAAGGCACCATGTCATTTTGCCAATAGAAATTAGCCGATCGAACCATCCAACCAATGTAAAAGATTTACATACACTGTCCAACCAATAGAATCTCAAAGTGTGCGTAATGCATCCAAGAAAAAGTTTTCAACACTCCTCAAACGACAAAAGCAAAAATGACTAAAGAAAGGGAGAAGAATGTAGATTTACACATTCTTGTAAAAAACACAATCAGAATATGATACAGTGCAACAATTTCAAGCTGCCATCTTTAGATCTCTTATCACAGTTATGATGCCAAATCTTCTTTCAGACAGTGCCTCATATTATTTATTTCAAGAGCTGGACACAGAATCTTCACAATTTTTGAACAAATAACCCAATGGAGGCAAATATAGTTTTCAGTTCTCCTAAACTATTACATGTTCATACAACAAATCCTTCTAAGAAGGAACAAGTTTAAGGACTTTGCCATTACCAGTGGGAGCCAAACACAGTCGTAGTACTCCACCAACACTTTCCAACCACCGGGACACCTAAATCCATCCGGAGGGTTCTCCCCGTTCTTTCCTAGCGCTCGCATCTGTGGTATTCAAGCAACCAAACAGATGAATAACAATGTCCATATGCCGTATTTCTTTTCTTTTTCAGCTAAGGTGATTCATCAGAATGTAAAGCTACGTTTCGATTTTTTGTATTTTGACGTGTTTTAGCTACTACTCTTCTGATACGAAAATAAGGTTGTGCTAATAAGAGTCGAAAAATACCTTGGTGTCTGAAATGAACAGAAAGTCCTGAGACCTTGAGGGATCAAAGAAGGCCGCCTTACTCCGAGTCTTATCATATGTAGGCTGCAGCCATGAGCCACCTGCATAACAGCAATGAATACTTGAGGTCTCACTAGTATGAAAGAAAAGTGTAATCCCTTGAGTGTTTCCAGTTATTCAGCACTTTTCAAAAAAGCATCTATACCCTGCCTTTAAAAGTTGGCTTTTCGAGCTTTTTTTATGCTGAAAAGGAAGCTAAGTTGAAAACTCAAAAATTGAAACCAAATACCTTAAGAGTCTTAGATCTTTTGAATTACCATTACCTAAGCATGTTAATTTCCAATTTGAAACTGAATAAGCTGTAAAACATTGGCTACAGAGGGTGTAGTAGAGGATAGAGTAACAGGTATGCTGCGCCGCCGCCATGCCCAACACCTTCTTCCCATGGTCAGGATCATATAAATCTCTTTTCTCAACTGGATGGTTCCTGCATTAATCCGAGCCTTCGCATGCCACTGCACTTCAGTAGGACCCGCAAAGTGCATTGGTGAATGGAATATAGAAACCACAGTTGTCTCTGGATCAAGAACACCGTCTCATCAAACAAAATGAGCAAGACAAGCAAATAGGCATGGTCAGCAGAGCTCATTTCGCAGTTTCCTCGATGTCCATATAATTCCCCAAATCAGAGCCACCGATACTAAAAATATTTTGAAGATGTGTTGCAGGCCTTCTGCCACTGCTCGTTATGATAAATGTTGTTGAATATTTTACCGTAGATAGTCAAGCAAAAAAATTGGACAAATATTCAATTTTGTGAAGTACTAGCAATTGTGCCCGTGCCTAAAGGCACTCACTTATTCGAAAGCATTGATTTAACATGATGTAAACTTTTCTTCCACTATCAACAGTAACATAGCTTTACTCTCTAAATAGATGCCATACATACAGAATTAGAGGGCAAATGCTTCAAAATGTGGACCTTTGGTTTTTGTCACTCCTAACACCTCTACCAGTGCTTTGAAGTTAGAGCTAGCAAACACCACATTCCAGCCACAAGCTAACGTTACCACCATTGGACAATCAAAACCCACTTCCACAAGATCGTAAAACAAAATTATAAAACATTGATATTAAAAGTACATGAGAGAAGATGGGTATAACAGCATTCAAGCCTTACATTACTGGGAATGAAATTTCTCTGAAGAATGTAATCTCTTCTTAAGAGCAATCGAAGTATCAAAATTCACTTAAAACTCATGCAAGAGAACGTGTCGCTCACACTGATCGATCACTTGAACTGCAATGGGGAATCGAATGACAAATTGAAGAGTTGTGACCGGGGAACTTAAAGAATGTGATGTCTTTAATTTCCTGCATATATTGCAAATTTTAATTCTATAACTTCCTGCATATATTGCAAAATTTAGAATTAGCCCATTGATTATATCGTTTATTCCTCAAAGTTTTTTGAAAAACTTGAAATTACCAAGTTAATTGTCTTCTTTGCAGAACTTGTAAATAAATCTCTTTGGAATTTGAATCAACTGATTGATTATTTCCTTTTGTATATCTTGAGTAATTCCTTAAACATATTAGACTTCCTTAAATATTTGGAGTTCTTGCTTATCAAAAAAATAAAAGATATTGGATTTCCTTTTGAAAAATCCTCTCTATATGGGGTTTGTATTTTGAATAGAGAGTGATAAGAACCCTTGGATCAATATTACCGTGAAATTAAAATTTAATCTCAATCCTCCAATCTGCCACGGAGGACAGTTGTGAGAGAGACAAAATGTAAAACCGCTTTATTTGCATAGGGTGTAAAACCGCTCTGTATTGTGAAGTACTAAAACTTTTGGAAATTATCAAAGCTTTTAAATGGAAGAAATTAGCAAAAAAGCTTTCGGAAAGTATTAGCACTAAACGGTTAGTAATTTCTCACGCGAATATGGAAAGTCATATTGCATTTAACGCTACATAACGGTATAGCGAGTGGTATGCTAAAATGTGAGAAACTAATACCTCGGTTATACTTCTTTTTATCAAATGTTTTGAGATTAAATGTTCTTTCCCATGAAATACATGGAGTATTGTTGGATGTGTACATAAATGATGCTCCTCAAAAAATGAAAATAATTATGTTAAATTGTTGTTCTCTTTTAAACGCTTATCTTTCATAGAAAATACGTAGCCTTGGTATTAGTATCTCACACGAGCTTTTGCTTACTGCTTTTCAAAAACCTTTTTTCCCAGGATAAGTTGCTTGAAGGGATCCGGGGATCCCGTAGTGCTCATCTGCACTACAGGATTGTAGGGCGGCACAAAACTAACGTCATTTTGGGCATGCAAAGGGGACACCCGCTTAGGCCCTCAAAACTATCGTTTTGACCCCCAAAAACTGGAAGCAAAAACTGCAATGCACTTGATCACCAGAACTTCACATTTCTAGAAAAAAAAAAAAAAAAAAGAAAAGAAAAGAAGTAGGAGTAAAACTTATACTTCTCCATTTAGTTTCTAAGGCCAACAGAAAACAGAATTTTTTAGAGATGCTTTTTCAAAAATTGTATGCAAACTTTTTAAATTATAAATAGAGACAGCTAGGTCTCAAAAAAAAAAACAAAAAAAAGAAAGAAAAGGAGATAGACAATAGGTTTTGTAACTTTATCCCTACACTTAAATGAAAAATGACACATATCATAGCATAGAACACTAGGAACATATAATTTATAAAGTTTTGTTCATATGTTGCAGGCTTGCTAATTATAATAATATTTGAGATAAATGACCTTGATCAGACGTTCAAATATAAGCAAAAAAAATTGTTTAAATTAGACAATCTTTGTGATTATTTTAACCTTAAAACTATTCATTTTATACAACTCATTTTATTAAGTTGATTTTGTAGTTCAATTATAAATGCGTATTACATGAACATTTTTTTTTAAACGCAAAATCTTGTTACATTTTTTTAAATGCAGAAATTTGTTTATCATGTTTTATCAAGTTGATTTTATTGTTCAATCACCAAAATGACGTAGTTTTGATGCCCTACAACCCATAGTGCAGAGGCACACTACGGGATCCCCAAAACCTGCTTGAAGTGGTGTAAATTGATGTAAATTATATTTTCGAAAATTGAGGATGTGCACTTTCCTTTTTATACGTACGTACCCTTTTTTTTTTACATTGTATACAGACTTGAGTGTTATGTCTTTAAATAAAGTGAATGCTTCTGCTTAAAATGTTATGAAGTACTCCCTCTGTCCCAATTTGCTTGCCCCTTTTGGGGAAATGGATTTTTAAGGGGTGTGAAAATTTTATATTGTCTTTTCTATTTTGCCCATAAGTCCAGTCAAAATTACCGTCGCCAATTTGTGAGGCTAATTTTTTATATGAAACTCAAAACATATGCAATATAGATCTTGTTTGATAGATATCAATTAGTTTTGTTATACAAAATTTTTAAAATCATAAGAACCGTTATAAAATAAAAGATAATGGCCAAACAAAATGAGATGAGAAAAGTACTTTTTAAGGGTAAAACTGAAAAATGACCCTATTTTGATGGATGTTTTTAGAAATTGGACAAATATTTTGGGACATCCCAAAATAGAAAGAAGGACCAGTAATTTGGGACGGAGTGAGTATATTGCTATGGTCAGTTGCGGTGACATTAAGGCCACTGGTCAAGGGTTATGATAGAAGTGGTACCAGAGCATCTATTTTAAATGAGCTTTTAAAAAAAAACCCCAAGGTATTGATTTCAAATGGATTTTAAAAAGAAATACTCTCTCCGTCCTTTTTTAAATGTGTTATCTGGAAATTCCAACTATTTTACTGTCACATCAATTTTTACAACTTTTAAATCTATTTTACATTACTTACTCTTATTAATATAATAATACTCACTAAGTTTTTTAAAAGGAACCTACTTTTAAGGGCAAAATAGGAAATGTATCCACTAACTTTTCAAAACACATTTATTAAGGGACATGCGAAAATGAAAATGTACACACTATAAAAGAAACGGAGGGAGTAATCTTTTTGGTCAAAAGAATATTCATACGTACTTCTGGACACTCGATGCTACGAAACATGCGATTACGTATGTTTTAGATACATGACTTTGTACTTTGATGTTTTTTCATTTCTTTTGACTTAAACACCTATTAAGTTATGGACAAGATTGCCTTAATTATTTCTATCTTGGATTTTAGTTTTAGTATAACAGCTAAGGTTCTTTTTTACCTTATCATGATAGGATGGAAATAAATATACGAATTTATTCAGAACAACAACATGAAATAACACTTACCCAAAAAAAAAAAACATGAAATAACGTTCCATAGTTATAATTTATAAGGTTCGTGAATAATTATGTATTATTAAGACAATATATAACAAAATACTGAAAATAGAACGCTACAACAGGTCAAACATCTCAATGATGATGATCGAGGATCCCAAGGAAGATCCCAACTGGAGGCCATACTAAAGATTGTAATCCCAAAAGTCAATTTGATATAGAAGCTAGTAAGAATATGGAGTCTCAAAACCTTAAAACAAAGGGTGCCAATAATCCCAAATAAAGCACGGTTTACAACCCTTGTAAATTAAAATAAAACTTTTGAAAAAGAAAATACTATTAAAAAAAAGAATCAAATATAATGAACTAGCTCATACTAGCGGCAATAGCGCGGGGTGACTCGCGCAGCTTGGCCACGTGTTGCGCAGCCATAAATGACACCTGTTATGGTGCTGTAGGATAGTCAACTTTGGCTTAGTCAACTTTAGTCTTTAACTCGGACCTCTCCTACACAAAGATTATCATACGTTAGGCGCAGTGAGTAGTGTTGAGTTGTTAAATTGATATGATACGCGATATAGGTTGTTTACTCTACCACAAAGCTGTAAAAAGTGTAGCTTTAGGCATCCTTTAAACGCAAAATCTTGTTACATTTTTTTAAATGCAGAAATTTGTTTATCATGTTTTATCAAGTTGATTTTATTGTTCAATCACCAAAATGACGTAGTTTTGATGCCCTACAACCCATAGTGCGGAGGCACACTACGGGATCCCCAAAACCTGCTTGAAGTGGTGTAAATTGATGTAAATTATATTTTCGAAAATTGAGGATGTGCACTTTCCTTTTTATACGTACGTACCCTTTTTTTTTTACATTGTATACGTACGTACCCTTTTTTTGTTTACAACCCTTGTAAATTATTTCACAATTCTAGTCCCGAAAGCTTATTATGAAGGCTACAAAAAATTCAGGAAAGGTCTTAAACCCGATTTACGCTATAGCAATTATGGTTAGATACAAATTAGGAATGTAAGGTGAGGTGAAAGACAGGAAAAACAGCACTAGTCCTAGGCAATGCAATGCATAAGTAATATATAGAGAACGTGATAGCAATTATATTAATAACTTGTTCCTTACTAGCATATGGACTCATAGATTCAGGTTCGATGCATTCATTAGTAGCATTGCATTCTGCTGTTGAAATTATGAGTATGCTTTGAATTCTTTTAGTTAGAAGCCACTAATTTTTCAACCTTTAAGTAGTTAGGTAATCTGCAGTACCTTTTATAAAGGTTACGCAATGGTGATTGGAGTGAAGCGTTGTTCGATGATCCGATATCCATAGACAGGGCTGGCCCTAACATTTTAAAGACCTAACGCCAATTTAGAAAATGGGTCTTAGTTTTTTTTTTTTTTTAAAATTCAATACTGCAGGTGGCTAATATAAGGTGAAAAGATTAAACTTGATATTTTAGCTTCGTGAGTTAATTAAAATAAAACTTTTGAAAAAAAAAATACTATTAAAAAAAAGAATCAAATATAATGAACTAGCTCATACTAGCGGCAATAGCGCGGGGTGACTCGCGCGGCTTGGCCACGTGTCGCGCAGCCATAAATGACACCTGTTATGGTGCTGTAGGATAGTTAACTTTCGTCTTAACTCTGACCTCTCCTACACAAAGATTATCATACGTTAGGCGCAGTGAGTAGTGTTGAGTTGTTAAATTGATATGATACGCGATATAGGTTGTTTACTCTACCACAAAGCTGTAAAAAGTATAGCTTTAGGCATCGTTTAATAAAAGCAATTCTGTTTCACTGGAAAGGATATCATCAACCCTAAACGTCAAGTTTGGAGGACCAAACTTCCTAATGTGGGAATGATATAAGATTCCAAAATTTAGACTAACATTTTAACGCTTATTATGCGATAATTTAACCCTAAACGTAACTGTGTGGATCCAGACGCTTGGGCTAAAGAGTGACATGCCACTCCTGTGGCTGTGAATCGGCTCAAAGCGTATTGTTATGTCCTAGCGCTCAGCATCTTGGGTTGTTGATTTGTTTGGTATTGACGGGCTGGAGGTTTGGTCTCTACCGGTAGTTTCATGGTGCTCTTTTCAATTTTCATAATTTTTATTAAGGTAATTGAATTTAAATTCAAAATAGTAATTTTGGTAACTCTACTTGCACTGCATATCATTTGCTATCCCATAATGTAGTATTGCTTATCAGGACATAGTCTAAAATCCTTTCTGTAAAAATCATTAACTTCGAGTCTGAATTTCCAACAGGTAGCTGATGGGTTTGGTCGGATGCTAGTTACCTCAGTCGGAATGAACACAACATGGGGAAAAATGATGAGCACAATCAGCAACGACTTCAATGAACAAACCCCTCCACAATCCCAACTCGACAACGACTCCAATGAACAAACCCCTCTACAATCCCAACTCGACAGAGTCACTTCATCAATGCGACGAGTTGGTCTAAGCCTTGCGTTCATTTACCTCGTGGTGTATGCAGTCCGGTACTTCAGCGGACACACAAAGGACAAGAACGGGACCATAGAGTTCAACGGCAGCAAAGCCAAAGCCGGAGACGTGATAAAGTCTTTCGTCGGAATCATAGCTGCTGCTGCAAGTATAGTGGACGTCGCGATCCCAAAGAAGTTTCCTTTGGCTGTGATTGTCACTTTAGCTTATTCGAGGAAGCGAATGATGAGTGATAACGCCATGGTTCGCAAGCTCTCTGCTTGCGAAACAATGGGTTCGGCTACAACTATTTGTACCGACAAAACTGGAACCCTTACACTTAACCAGATGAGGGTGACAAAGTTTTGGCTCGGCCAGGATTTCGTAAACGAAATGGGTTTCTCTTCTGTTGCTGCAAGTGTTATTGAATTGCTCAAACAAGGTGTTGGTTTGAACACAACGGGTTCGGTTTACGAGTCTGCTTCAGGGTCCGAGCAGTTTGAGTTCTCTGGAAGCCCTACGGAAAAGGCGATTCTTTCTTGGGCTGTTTCTGATTTGAACTTGGATATGGAGGGACTTAAGCAGAGTTGTGAGATCCTACATGTTGAAGCATTTAACTCGACGAAGAAAAGAAGTGGCGTTTTGATGAGGAAGAAGGGTGAAAATACGAGGAATGTGCACTGGAAAGGTGCGGCGGAGATGGTGCTGGCAATGTGCTCTAATTACTATGATGTCTCTGGAACCATCAAGGTTTTGGATCATGTTGAAAGGAAGAAATTTGATGCGGTAATTCAAGGTATGGCAGCTAGTAGCTTGCGATGCATCGCTTTCGTGCATAAGCAAGTTCCAGAACAAGAAAATGAAGCGAGCAAAATAGAGGAAAACTGTTTAACCCTTTTGGGGATAGTGGGTTTGAAGGACCCATGTCGACCAGGGGTGAAACAAGCCGTGGAAGAGTGTCAATACGCAGGTGTGAATGTGAAAATGATCACAGGCGATAATATTTTCACGGCTAGAGCGATAGCAACCGAATGTGGCATACTCAAGCCTGATCATGACATCGACAGCGGAGTGGTGGTAGAAGGGGTGGAATTTAGAAGCTACACGTCGAAGGAACGAATGGAGAAAGTTAACAAGATCTGCGTGATGGCGAGATCTTCTCCATTTGACAAACTCCTAATGGTGAAATGCTTAAAGCAAAAAGGGCATGTGGTGGCGGTCACTGGGAATAGAACCAACGACGCACCGGCACTAAAGGAAGCCGATATAGGCCTTTCGATGGGGATACAGGGGACCGAAGTGGCGAAAGAGAGCTCCGACATTGTCATTTTAGATGACAACTTCGGGTCTGTTGCCACTGTTTTAAGGTGGGGGAGATGTGTATATGCCAACATTCAGAAATTCATTCAGTTTCGGCTCACTGTCTACGTTGTTGCCCTTATCATCAACGTGGTGGCGTCGTTTTCAGATGGAGAGGTTCCACTCTCCGCCATCCAACTTCTATGGGTGAGCTTGATTACGGACACATTGGGTGCATTGGCTTTAGCCACTGAAAAACCAACAAAAGAGCTTATGGAAAAACCACCGGTGGGTCAAACGCAGCCTCTCATAACCAAAGTTATGTGGAGGAACTTACTCTCTCAAGCATGTTATCAAATCGTCGTACTGCTTACCTTACAATACAAAGGCCAAGCGATTTTCAATGTGAGTTTAAATGTCAATAACACTATGATCTTTACTGTCTTTGTATTGTGTCAAGTGTTCAATGAGTTGAATGCAAGGAAGCTCGAGAAGAAGAATGTGTTCGAGGGAATCCATAAGAGCAAGTTGTTTTTGCTGATTGTTGGGTTGACGATTGTTCTTCAAGTGGTGATGGTGGAGTTTTTGAACAAATTTGCGGATACGGAGAGGTTGGATTGGTGGCAGTGGGTAGTTTGTGTTGGGTTGGCTTCATTTTCTTGGCCGATTGGATTGGTTGTCAGGTTTATTCCTGTTGCAGAGAAGCCAGTTTCGAAATTCGAAAGCTGAGGAAATAAAATCAGTTGGGTTTTGGGTATTTGGTATGTCAAAGGTTTTTGTTATGTCATCGGTATTGCTGCTTTTCTTTTAAGGCTTGTTCAAATGCTTTTACAAAAGTATGTTGAAAATAAAGAACTGTGTTCATCTATACTCTCGTATTAAAAGGAGAATTGGTGGTGGCTTGCTAATGGATTTCTTGTTTGACCAATGTATCCCTGGTTTCCAATTCCCTTAGCACTTTTAGTTGGAGTCATTTAGTCTTTTAAGTATTATTTCAATTGTTTTTCATGGGATCGAATCGGTAGAGGCTTTGAAGAGCATATATTGTGGTTTTTTTTTTTTTTACAGCAAAACAAATGGGTGGTTAGCCACATTTTGAGGCTTTTTGCGGCCGTATTTTGAGAAAATTCATTCTCATTTGTCATCATTATGGTGCTCGAAGTCACATTAGACCTCAATGTAGGAAGTTGCGTAACACTCATATTTCGTGCGCACACTTTAGGGTTCTCTAAATTGTTTACTTCTTTATTTCTTCGATTTTCTAGTCGAGATGAATAAAAAAAGATCAAAAGTTAAAAACACTTAAAAGAGATGGTAATTTTACCGAAGATGGTAATTTTACCGAAGACTACATAAATTAAGAGAATCTCTTTGTAAATGATTTGAGCCGAAATGGTTGTACAAATACCATTTCTATGTTTATTCCCTAAGAATTCTCCTTCTAAATGAATGTTCATATTACTTCTGGTGTATCTGCTTCTCCTAGAATTAATCTCGCTCCAGTCTAATGTTTTGGTAAATCTGTGGCATGGTTTATTTGATATTTTCTCATTTTAATATATTTTGGTATAGTTATTACATAATTCGAAAAGACGAGGAATTAAAGAATTAGAAAAATAAAGTTCAAATAAAATAAATTCTCTAACGGAGAAAAAAAGACACTAGAAGCTGTATTTCCCCTACTGCCACACATTGGTCATTGGGCCCATTAAAATAGTATGTGGTTGAGAACTTGACATGAAGTTATGAGAATGGAGTAGGGTTGGTCATTTCATCCGATCCGTCTGAATCCAATCAGATCCCTGTTTTGAACAAATCGGTAATTTGAAGATCTGTTTGGAGATTTTTTTTGAAAACTTTCAGTGATCGGGTAGGAGGTAGAGACAAACATATTGTCAATGAGTTCAACTTCCTCGAGAAGAAGAATGTGTTGGAAGGAATTCACAAGAGCAAGTCTTTAAGTGATTGTTAGGGTGACGATTGTACTTCAGGTGGTGATGGTGGAGTTTTTGAAGAAGTTTGCGGATATAGAACGGTTAAATTGGTGCCACTGGGGATTTTGTGTAGGGTTTGCTTCAGTTTCTTGGGCGATTGGGTGGATTGCGAAGAGGATTCTTGTTCCAGAGAAGCCATTTTTTAGCTAAGCTGTGTAAATAAGATCTAGTATTAGGTTTTGGGTATCTTGGTATCTCATAGGTATTGGTAGTTTTGTAACAAGGGTGGTTCAAATTCTTTTATTATAGGTAAAGAATTGGCTTATTAGAGCATCACTAATGGAATAATCAAAACATCTAAAAAATTAAAGTTAATAATGTTTGTTTAAAAATTGGCTCACATTAGCATAATCAAATATAACAACCTTTTAGAGCATCACCAATGGAATAATCAAAACATCTAAATAACTAAAGTTACCAATGTTTGTTCAAAAATTGGCTCACATTGGCATAATAAAAAATAACAACAACCTTTTAGCCAATAACCAAATTTTGGCATTTGGATAATCAAAAGTAACAACATTTTCTCAATAACCAAAACTCAATAACCAAATTTTGGGGACCACACCCTATTTATAAGTCTTTTTTGGTAGAATGAATTCAAAAGAAACAACATTCTCCCTCCATTTTTTAAATATTTACTTCAAAACTCAATTTTTTTGCACTCTCTCTAAAAAATTTGAAATTATCAATAATAATAAAAATTGAAAATATGTTCAACATTGGTCTCATTTTAAAGGTATTGTGAATATCTTTTAAATAGTACTAATATTATTAAAAATATATATACAAATTTAAAGTTGTGCCCATTTTATGAATAAAAATAGAGTGAATAGTACTTTTTTTTATTATGGACACAAAATACCATTGTGACACTCCACATTGTTAACTTTATAAATGCCTTGTATGGATAATCAAAATATGACGTGTCAACTTTTGATTATCCAGTTTTAGTTATACAACTGGTGATGCTCTTAGCCAATAACCAAATTTTGGCATTTAGATAATAAAAAATAACAACATTTTCTCAATAACCAAAACTCAATAACCAAATTTTGGGGACCACACTCTATTTATAAATCTTTTTTGGTAGAATGAATTCAAAAGAAACAACATTCTCCCTTTATTTTTCAAATACTTACTTCAAAACTCAATTTTTTTGCACTCACTCTAAAAAAATTGAAATTATCAATAATAAAAAAAATTGAAAATATGTTCAAGATTGGTCTCATTTTAAAGTTGAAAATTTTGAAAATTTGTATATATATATATATATATACAAATTTAAAGTTGTGCCCATTTTATGAATAAAAATAGAGTGAATAATACTTTTTTTTATTATGGACACAAAATACCATTGTGACACTCCACATTATTAACTTTATAAATATCTTGTATGGATAATCAAAATCTGATGTGGCAACTTTTGATTATCCAGTTTTAATATTATACCACTGGTGATGCTCTTATGATACAGAACACTAGGTCTCTTTGTTATGGAACTAGAGAAATAAAAAATCACATAGTACCACATATATGAAAGGTACTCCCTTTTTTTTTTTTTTTTGGTGCAACGGGAATGACCATTTATCCCCTTTTTTATCAGGTAGTCTAGGTACCCATAAAATACATTTAGAAAATTGCTCATAATTTAAAATCAGTGGCTCAGATTCACATAGAACCACATATATGAAAGGTACTCCCTTCGTCCCTTTTTTATCTGGTAGTCTAGGTACCCATAAATTGTCCAAAATTTGAAATCAGTAGCTTAGAAGATAGTTCCACTCTCATGTAGCAGCACTGCTGCTTTTTTATTGTCGAGTATTCCACTTTGGGTTGTCCTTTAATAAGTGTGTATTTTGAAAAGTTGATTGGTAAAAATTTGTAAAATTACTCCGTCCGTCCATTTTTCAGTATGTGACTTCGTAAATCCAACTTATTAAAAAAACATCATCATTACATCTTTCATGTCAACTTTATCTCCACTTTACACTTTACACATCAACTTTTACCTCCACTTTCCAAAATTATCCTCCACTTTACCCATTAGCTATTTACCCACTAACTTTTCAAAAAGGCAAAATGATAATTTTACAAACTTTTACTCATTAACTTTCAATACACACACTTATTAAGGGATAACCCAAAATGGAAAACTACACACTATAAAAAGGGACGGAGGGAGTATTATTTTGCCCTTTTGAAAAATTAGTGGGTAAAAGTAAAGGATAATTTTGGAGAGTGGAGGTACAAAATTGATGTGAAAGTTGTAAAATTGAGGAGTTGATATGAAAGGTATAATAATGATATATGTTTTTTTAATAAGTTGGATCTACAAAGCAACACACTTAAAAATGAAGGCTCAGATCAAAATGTTTCTTTGGCATTGCTTCCATGGGATTGTATGGATTTGGGGTTGCTGCTGTGCAGCCCCATGCACAGCAGGTGCTGTGCACCCGCTGCACAGCAGCAACCCCTTGTCCGGATTGTATATGTGAATATGGCTTTAGTTCAACGAAAAATTCATGTGGCCCCGATTTTCCCTCTGTGGATTGGCAGAAGAAACGCCATCTCATACTTTTTTAACTGTGATAGAGTTACAAGGGTTTAGTTACTGGATGTATGGGTTGGGTTAGGTGCTGTGCATAGTGGCGAGGCGAGAAAAGAAAGGAAGCGACCGGATTATTTGCTATGATCGGCTGACATGTGTGGATTGCTAGAAATAGCTGGGTATTCAAACAGAGCTACCCCGGAAACATCAATTATTGAGGAAGCTTTCGAGGAGTTCAAAACTTTTCTACATGCCACGCAGAGGGAACATTCAAATGCAGATTCTACCATTGATACTAGCGTAGCCTGTTGAAAATATCCAAAACTTGGGGTTTTGAAGATCAATGTGGATGGAGCTTTTGACGCAAAACCTCGCAGGGGAGGTGTGGGTATGGTGATTCTTGATTACATGGGTAGCGTCGCGGGTGCTGCTGCCTCACCGCTTAAATGTTGCTTGTCCGCTGAAGTAGTTGAAGCTGAAGGGTTTCGGTTTGCTCTGGGGTTTACAATCTACTCTCTGGATAGGGATTCTGTGGTGGAAGGGGATACGCAGACAGTCATCAAAATGATTCAAGGTCTTTCTTCAATCAAGGCTTGTTCGGAAGTTGTCAGTCATCCAAGATGTTTTGTTTTTAGCTAATAAATTTCATTCTTGTTCTTTTCATTTTGTTTCTCGTGATTGCAATAGGATAGCTCATGCTATAGCCAAATATGTCATATCCTTGGATAGTCCTCTAATCTGGCAGAAGAGTGTTCCAAACTAGATTAGTAGGGAAGTATATCTTTGACGATTTCATGAATAAATTGATCTACCGATTGACAAAAAAAAAAAAAAAAGTAGTTTTTATATGAAAGGTAGTTTTCAAATTTGAAAGTAGAAACAGATCCTTGTAAAGCAACAATCACATACAATACAGTGCAACAATTTCACGCTGCCATCTTTGGAGCTCTCATTACAGCTATGAGGCCAAATCATTTTCTGTCTCTATGCCTCGTGATTTATTCAAGAGCTTGAAACCGAATCTTTACGACATTTGAACAAATACCCCAATGGAGATATATATTATTTTCAGTTTCTCCCAAACTGTTACATATTCATACAGCAAATTAATACTTCTAAGCAGGCACGGGTTTAGGGACTTTGCCATTACCAGTGGGAGCCAAACTGTCGTAGTATTCTACCAGCACTTCCCAACCACCAGGACACATAAATCCGTCCGGAGGATTCTCTCCGTTCTTTGCTAGTGCTCGCATCTGTGGTATTCAGGGAACCAAAAAGATGAATAATAATGTTCATATGTGGCAATTCTTTTCATATTCAGTAATGATGATTCATCAGAATGTCGATGACTTAGGAAGATTAGCTACTAGACGTAGATTGATAATTATTAAGTAGATAACTGCATTCGATATTGCTGGTACCGCTATTTAAAAGCTTGGTGCAAATAAGAGTCAAAAAAATACCTTCGTTCCTGAAATGAACAGAAAGTCCTGAGACCTTGAGGGATCAAAGAAGGCCATCTTACTCTGAGTCTTATCATATGCAGCCACCTGCAGTTTTGCATAACAGCAATGAATACTTGAGGTCTCACTAATTTAAAGGACAATCGTAAATTGTAATCCCTTGTGTGTTTCCACATTCCAGTTATTCAGCACTTTTCAAAAGAGCATCTAAACCCTGCCTTTGAAAGCAAGCCTTTAGAGCTTTTTTTACGCTGATAAGGTAGCTAAGTTGAAAACTCAAAAATTGAAACCAAATACCTTGGACCTTTTGAATTACCATTACCTAAGCATGTGAATTTCCAATTTGAAACTGAATAAGCTGTAAAAAAATTGGCTACAAAGGAAGTAATAAAGGATACAGTAGCAGGTATATTTGGTGGTTTGCACACCTTGAAAGGCAGGATGTTTAGCCTCTCCAGTCCAGGTGCCGTGCTCAGCACTTTCTTCCCATGGTCAGCATCATATAAATCTCTTTTCTCAACTGGATGGCTCATACCAGCCGGATCCCGACCTACGATATAAAAGTTGGCTCCCGCATTAATCCGAGCCTTTGCATGCCACTGCACTTCAGTAGGACCCGCATAGTGCATTGGTGATGGGAATATAGAAACCACAGTTGTCTCTGGATCAAGAACACCATCTTCTAGAACCTGGAAAACCAGTTAAAATTGTCGAACAAAATGAGCAAGACAAGCAAATAGGCATGGTCAGCAGAGCTCATTTCACAGTTTCCTCGATGTCCATATAATGCCCCAAATCGTAGCCACGATACTAAAAATATTTTGAAGATGTTTGCAGGCTTTTGCCTCTACTCTTCCTTTTCCTCCTCTAATCCGTGATCCAAGCACAGCTTCGAACAGAAATCCGGTGACAAAAACCTAATTTTGCTTTAGGCCCCATGTCCAAATGAAAGGTTTGAACCTAATACAGGCCAATAGTGAACTCAAATTCCAATGAAAAATGACCCAATTTTTTTATTCGTCAAAGCCCCTTCTCCAATGACTGTTTAAAAACCCAATTCCTAAAACCACCATCCCAAATGCAGTTAAAGTGGTTAGCAAAACTTGGATACAAATACTTACTTATTTTGCATAAACAAATGGGCATAACAGATTATATGTAACAATCACAGTATCATGATGCAAAATGCCCCTGGCTTGCAAAAAAGCAAATAAGAGAGGTCCGCTTATAACTTCCACTTTAGGCCCAAAATTGTCTTGGGATGGCCGCGCTTTTATCTCAAACCAGGTGTTGTCAATCAATCTGCATAAGAGAAAAGGAAAAGGCTAAGCGGCTAAAGATAATAGCATATCAACCTTTTCATGCTGCTTCATTCGCCAACTAAGGGGAACATCATCCGCCTTTGTGTACCCTCCCAATGGATGAAGCAATAGCACAGGATTCTTGTATCCCATCTCAAGTAGCCGACACCGTGTATCTGTCATTAGCAAAGCATGCCCATTGTGTACAGGGTTCCTTAGTTGGAAAGCAAACACGGCATCAGCATTACGCCTTGTGAATTCCTCACGGAGTTCCATAGGAGACATTCGGAAGCGATCAAGACCATCATTGTACTTGATCGGCTCTATCACCTCTAAGTCACCTCCAATGAGCCAGTTCCCGGCATTGGTGATTGCTTCCTCAACATAAGGTAAACCTGGGGCAGTTGTACCCCAAGTTCTTGCTATTCGTTCTTCTTTGTTGTGCTTGTAGATCTCAATACTAGAGAAATCCATTTCATAAAATGAGAGAAAGTAACAAATTCTTGGCAATTACACGATTACTTACTAAAAGGGATTATTCATGACCAAGATCATATAGACAAACACGATTTATAAAAGCACATAAACAAACAGGCAAACATCGAAAATTTCTGACAAATCACAGGCTTGAACTAGACATCGAAATCATACCAACGACAACATACTCAGTGAAGTAGATTCTTCTATCCAATGAACAATATATGTATGGGATTGAAGTGCAACAATAATTTTGCCTAATGTCATTGGGTGGGTCTGGCCAATAAGTAGAAGTGTGTTTGACTGAATACTAGATATTTATTCTGAGAACTAAATAAAAAAGAAAAGCTGAATTTGCTTGAGAAGAAATAACTCTTATTAAGGTTTCTGGATTCTGCTATTTCCAGGAATAATTTCACTGCAATAATATAGGATGAATCCCCAGAGTGGTTAGAACAGTGAGAGCTTGAGAAATTTTTTATACTTTCTTGTTGAATATCCCAAGCAGGCTTAGCATCTCAGGAATGTGTTAAGGAATATTTATTGCAGAGGCGGGAATGATGTATTGAGGAAACGAAAAGAATCGGGAACTTCAGGGTAAGGTCAAGCTCATTGAGAAGTGCATCACACACAAAAGGGTCCAAGGACTCAAATTGCTCACTCGAAAATTGTTTGGAATCAGCATGCTTTTCACTAATTTGATGCAATTTCTTAAATGCATGATGGGTATCTGCTCCTGCGTGAGGGTAGTGTGACCGCAGGAAGAATTAAAGAACACTAATAATAATTAAAGTTTTTGATTTGTGTGAGGACTAGACTATGTAATACAAAAGCATTCATAGACAATCATACTTCAGAACTTTTTCTTCAGATTTTAAAATGCACGAGGAATAATCGAATTCATCATTGGTCATTATTACAATCAGGGACGGATTCAGAAATGTAACCCAGTGGAGGCACCTTATTAATTGTAATCGTGCAATTTTTTCCCCTAGTCAACGATTTTGCTAAATTAAGACATTTATTATGGACTATAAAGATTATAATCCGTAATTTTTATGAAAAGAAGTTGAAAAAAAAGAAAAGAAGGGAGAACATTAAAATTCAGGAAAAAAAAATACTAGGGGAATTGTTATTACTATTCTACGTTCAGAATCTATAATAAAAACTACTAGGTTGTCATACAATGAATATTGCTGCTCTAGTGGCAAGAGGGAAGGCATTGGTTTTGGAACCAGAGGTCTAGAGTTCAAACCTCAACATTTACTCTTAATTGATGACTTTTTAAATTTTGTAGCGTAAAAAAGTGAGCAAGGAGTCAAACTCGCAACCTCCGGAATGGAGGCAGTGCACTTTACCACCTGAGAACACGCCTACTTTGTTACATGATCCTGACATAAATAATATATATACGAAACTTATTTTCCAAAATTTTTTTTTTTTCATTGACAAGTGGGGGTCAGCGGGGGCACGTGCCCCCACGTGACCCCCCTTGGATCCGTCCCTGAGTACAATACAACTTTTTTTGAACAGGTCCCCACATAACCCATCTCTGCGACTCTTAGCAGCATGACTTGTCCTTTCGAGAGCCTCGTGCACTACATAGCCTTTTTAGTAAGAACATGAGCATTTTCTAACATCATAGAACTTAAGTTCAAATCCTACCTTCAGCAAGCCGACTTTAAAAAATACTCCTGTTCAACATGTTATTTAAGGACTGCCTACTCTTCGGAATTACTAAATCTCCACTTGTGACTTTGCCAATCTCATTTGACTCAAAAATTAAGCATAACGGCATTGTATAGCATCACAAACAACAGAAGCATCACCACATCATAATCAAGAAGCATCAAAACCATCATGTACCCAAACCAATCCCAATCTAATAACTTCATACAAGTAACTATGGTGTTGTTTCAGATGTTCTTAAAGTCAACTTTTTTTTTCAAGGGAACTATACATATTTTACTGACTTTTTTTTTTTTTTTAACTTATGGTGGAATTATTATAGTTTACCCAGTGTCCTAAAAGTTGGCCTCCTAGCCTACTAGTCCCCGCCTAGGCACTAAGCGGTATTCCAACGCCTAGATTAAGAAACCGACCAGGCCCTAGGCCCCTTCTCCACCCTCCTAGCGAGTTTAAGAACATTGAGTTTACCTATTCATCTTGACCTGAGCAGTCGGAAAATCAAAACATACAAACATAGTCGACAAAGGACCCCAAAAAAATTGACCGTTTTAGAAATTAAGTCCATATTTTCTTACTTCTTCTTTCTTATGAACCGAAAAGGCCTAAAATATGACAGCAAACACAAGCTTAACCAGGCAAAAAAATCAAGGATACCAGAACACAATTCAGATAGAAAATGGCTTTTTAATGTACAGAAAACAATCAAATCATGACCGAATTCAATTACCAAAACGCCCTTACTCGCTAAGAATCGCCACCGTGTTATCACCTTCATCAACCAGGGCCACCTTAGTCGACTCACCGATCCGACCCTTCTGCTCATCATCAACAGCGAGCACGATCGGCACCGACATGTTCACAACGGCGCCGTTTTCAATCCTCAGCGCGTTGAAATGAAGTGTTTGGAGGAACTCAGACTCTCTCATGAACCCTTTGAGCGGGCTAGCCCAACCTTCGCTGAGCACGTGGACCCACTCGAGATCGATCCGGGTCAACCCGATTCGAGGCAAGGACAGGGCTTGTCTCTTTTTCAATTCCTTTTGGGATGTATCGACGAAGAGTGATACGAGTTTTCCACCATCTGGGTCGATTAACCCGCATGAGATTCGGGTCTTTATAGGGATTTTGAGGAGAGAGATGGGGAGTTTGGTGGGAGGGGTGAAATGGGTTTTGTGGGTTTTAGGAAAGGAGAGAGATGGAGTTGGGGTTCTGATGAGAAGCGCCATTGGAGGTGGAGACTGGTTAACGTCTGCATCTGGTTTTGGTAATTAGTAGAGAGTTTTGATTATAATGGGAAGGGGGAGGGAGGGGAGACGAGGGTAATTAGGGAATAAAAGATTTGGAATGATGCATGAAAGCATTGAAAGTGGAGCTTTCTTCCAAATTTGATTTATAGTACTAGTATTCTTTATACACCCACTCAAATTTCTCTTCTTTCTTTTTTTCTAATGGTTGATTTTGCTTTGTGTGGGAGCTTTTCGGTTGGGTTAATGAATGTACCAAACTTCTCGAGTTTAGATTTCGAGTTTGAGTTCGAGTTCGAGTTCTTGTTTGTTAGTCAGAAGCCCAGATCCATTCAAGATCGATTTGCAACATGAGCAAATCGAAACTCAAACAATTTTTTTCCGAAGCTGATTAAGTTATCAAACCAAGCTCGAACAAGTTATCACTTGGTTCGGTTGGCTACTAATGTATAAAAAATTCAAGTCACTCGAGATTGGCAGGTTTTCGGCCAGAAAACACTCATCTGTGATAGCCAATATGCTCATCTCATAATCAAGTTAATTTTTTTTTATTTTTTGATCATCATAATGAAGCTAAGTTTTGGACATATTTTAAAGTTCGTTAAGTTTTCAAACCAATCTTGAATAACTGACAGCTTACCTTGTGCAGCTCGGTTATCACCCCTATTTTCGAGCTTGAATGTGAGTTCATGAACCGAATAGCATTTAAGTGCTTAAGCAGCTTAAGCAGTACTAAACCATTATCTTTTATTAGACTCCCACTCCAATAGTTAGTTGAGGGTAGAACCAATTTGTTGGTGAAATTTTTTCATTTTTGTAACGATTCTAAATTTTGGTGAAAATATATACTTATTTTCCATTTGTAAACTTCAAAGAATAAAAAAAACATAAATTTGTGGGTTATTAAGCAGTGGGGTGTTCGAAGAACAAATGGCTAAGAAATACGAGAATGTGTTGTAAGAAATAAATTGTGCGCATCTATGAGTTCCCCCTACGGAAAATCTTTTAATCACATGAGATAGTACAAGACACAATAGTTTTTTTTCCAACCATAAACCTATCGGATATACCATTGATATAAAAGCCAAATACAGAGCAAGTGTAAGGACACTACTGGTCCGAAAATACAACAAACAGCAAAAAAAAGCCAGCAACAATAGTGAAAAATCAACACGATCACTCAAGATTGGGTTTTGTGTAAGTAGATCTACATGAAGCTGGAATATCAATCCTTCCGTCGATGCTCAAGCCGTGTTGTCACTACGTCATTGTCATACGCGATCACCCCCACCTTCAACAGCTTGATGGAAACCAAAGCTCAAATCCACCACAGACTGGTGGTAGGCAACCCAAAAATAAGTCGAACGAGAAATCTGTACGATCTCAACCCATATCCGCAAAGCCCATATCCACAAAGAATGAAAGATGAGAGAAGAGAAAAGGGAGATCGAGTAGTAGGGGGACAGAGAATGGGGGAGGAAGAAGGAAGAGAGTTGAAAAAAAGGGGGGGAATAAGGGGGTTGTTTAAAAACGTTGATTGGGGCTGTTTTGGTAAATTCGATAAATTTGGGGAGTATTGAACCTGGACTTATTTCCTTACCAAGATGGATATAAACGTTGGATTCAAAGGTGAATTTGAGAGGATGAACCTGGACGGTATTTTGCTCTTGATGCTTTGCTTTCACTGTCCCCACTTATTAAATGACAATTAATTTGGAAATAATTTACATCCATACGGATTGGGACAATCAACTCTTTACTTTAATTGGAAGAAAACAAATTAGTAGGTTTGAGCTGTACATCATTTGGTGTACATTAGAGCATCCTCGTCAGGGGAGTCCACTACAAAACTACGTGCAATTTTCAAACTAAAAAATAATATATTTATCAAAATAATTTTTGAATTTTTTCGCACCGTATTAAAATTTTCAATGAGATCTATCAAACAAGATCCATAATGCATATTTTTTGAGGTTCACATTAAAAGATATAAGCCGTTGAAAATGGCACGCAGTCCCAAAATAAACTATCATTTTGGGACGGAGGGAGTATTTTGTTGAGCCAAAAGAAAAAAAGAATCCCAAAATCAGTCTCAACAAATCTTTTACAAATTGTAACTTTGCTACAGTAACCCGGTATTTGGGTAGAGTCACTGTTCACTGGTTTAGAATTATTTTAATAATTTCTCTCTCCCTCTCTCTCTCTCTAGTTATGTAGTTTTTTTTTTTTTGGAAGTAGGAGTAGAAAGAAAGAATATTTTAATATAGTGAAATTAGAATAGAGAGTCTGATTTTTTGAATTTTTAAAAAAGTGACTTGCTAATTTGTAAAAGGTGTTTTTGAGGTTAAATTTGATCCAATTTTTATTGAGGCTGATAAGGATGCTCTTATATGTAGATCACTCGTGGGATCTATTTCGAGGTTTCATGTATGCTAATGAATTTTTTATTTTGATCGATCGATTGAAGAGATCAATTACTTTATATATAAAGTAGAAGTACAAAGTACAAACTTGGGACGCTACGTCAATTGTAAGAGTCCACGAGACAACTTAACCAATACAAGAAATAAATCTGTTAAAGGATAGAAATAAAGAAAGGAAAAGCCCTTACAAGCAGGCGGGAAGATTCGAACTCCTGACGTCCTAGTGAGATGCAAGAGCCCTGGCCAACTGAGTTAGCCACAGTTGCTATGCATACTAATGATTGGAGTAGTTTGTTTTATGGGTTTTTGTAAAAATTCACTTAATTCAGATATTGGTAAATGCTTGATCTTCATTCAATTTTTATTCTAGCTAATTCAGGGACACAAATCGATCAAGTCCTTAACTACAGCTTAATGAGTTTTTTTTTTTTTTTTTACAATGACTCTTAATTAAAACATGTTTTAAACTAGTTGTATGACTCCAATCATTTTTGCATGGGATATCAAAATGGGTCTCACACAAGGTGCACCAAATGGAGTACCATATATAGTTTTTTTTGTTACCTTTACAATTTACAACTTAACGATACCTAGAAATTGATCACTGATCTACTTGCAAATTTGACATCGAGATGGAACTTGGGGGTGTTGTGGGCGTAAACTAACCAAGCTGCTCACAAGCACCTCAAGACTTGGCACGTTTAGTAATCGATCCAAGTTTGAGGTCGAGTTTTAAACTTATACAATAAATGAACGAAATTTAACAATTTAAAGCTCGGCTTGTTTATAAATTCTCTCTCACAATCCCTGTTCTTTTGTCACTGTACACATGTGGCTTGTGGGTATTAATTTATTTCTTATTATTATTTTTTGCAAGTTAGGTGTCATCTCAGCTTTCTTCTGAGCTTTGTTTGGTACTTTTTTCTTCTAGTGTGATCCACAATAAATGAATAAACCAATATCTAAAGAGATTTTGGCAAAAAAAATAAGACATGTACTATTTTCTTCTAAGCTTTCTTCTGAGTTTTCCTTCCGTCTCGATCCCGAGGTTTGTTCACTGCAAAAAAAACATTTGTGTAATTTTATTTTTCCAACCAATTTTAAAAAATATAATCCAGATCTTTAATTCAGTGAAAACAATTTTTAAAGAACCGCATGAAAGTACTTTATTTTTTTATCGATAAATTACAGATTAAAATGTACTCTACTAACTTTCCACAAAGAAGAAGGGAGTAGAAAATTTCTGAAAGCGGGGACTCTGCTGTCTCCATGGGCCAGCAGCGCTTGCCAACTCAAATATGAGCCGTCACTCTCCGCAATCGATAGTTTAGATATGCAAATGAAGTCTTACCGGTAACAGTTTAAGTCTTTTTTTTTTAAAACGGAAATAACAGTTTAACTCTTGCCAGTGATAAAAAAGCAAACGTATATCTGAACAATTGATTGCAAAAATGGATGACTCATATTGGGGTTGGCGGACGACGTTGGCCTATGGAGATAGCAGAGTCCCTGCTTTCTAATTGCAAACCTTTCAATTAGCTATTTGAAATTCTCCACACATCACTCATTTAAATTCTTTCCGGATGAAGCGTTTTCCCTCTTTCAATGTGGGCTCCATTGTTCATTTATTGCAGTAATTTGAACTGTTTATCTTGTAAGACCTGCAAAGTAATATGTCCTCGCAAATGATCAAATTGATCGGACATCGATACATATCTGAAATTTTAACTTTTAATTTACAAAATAGACGGGCATGAACAATTTAACTTTTAAAACTATTGACAGAATAAAGCTGTCCAATTTATAAAACTAATTAAAATTCAATTGTTGATATATTTATAAATGTCCGATTAAACTGATTTTTTACATCGACGTACTAATGTATGAGTTTTAGAAAATGAACAATTCAAATTACTATAATGAACACCTGGTGGAGCCCAGAGAAGGTGGTGGCAGAAACCTCGTCTGGAGAGGACTTTTACTCTCCTCCTTTTACATTTCACAACTACCAAGTAAAACAGTAATTGGATGTGGGATCACATAGATGAGATCATCTGTTCTTTGCACTCGTTCAAGTTCAACAGTTCAACTGGACCGCTACTTGGTAGTTGAACGAGTCGTTTTGCTTGATTTTCGGGCACACCTTCAAAGCTTTCAAAAACCTTGTTCGGAGGAAGAAAAAACACTACAAACTGCCTAAACCTAAAGTGTCCAAACCCTAAACTCAAAGTGCCTAAATCCACTATATCCTACCCTAAATAGCCTAAATCCCCTAAAATTGAAACCCAAAATTAACTCTCCAAACAGATCCCTTGGAAGCTTTAGAGATGTACCAAGTAAATGAGTAAAACTACGTACTTTTACCACAAAATACGGCACACAATACCTACCGCATAGAACCACCCTTGGATTCGTCAAAAAGACAATTGTCCTTGGACGAGGGTAAAATTGTCTTTCACCGTAAGAGTAGAACTGCTTTATTTTGTAGAGAAGAATTATAGTGCCCTAATCAACCACTCCACCCATTTCTTTTTTCCCCACGTTGATCGGTCTTTTATTAAAAGATGCATAATCCAGGAAATCTTCCTTATCAGAATCCAACTAGGCATAAAAGATATACGGATTAAGCTTTTGTCATACTCGCAAGTGGTGAGTAACGCATGCATAGAGCTTTTTTATGCCACATACTATATCCTGGGATCGAATCTCATTCTCTCAATAGATTAGGAATGACGAATGACAAAAAAAAAAAAAAAAGCTATTGTCGTACTCTAATCCTTTGGGACCTTGCTAACGGTATAGAAGAAAAATGCACAGAAAACGTACAGACCAGATTTGGGACCCATTTTTTGGTCCCACACGAACGATCCGAACCGTTCATTCATCTTAGAATAATTTTCCAATGGGCTCTATTAGAAATGAGCTCAATCGGACGTGCTTAAGTGCTCGATCCATAACCCATCCAGTATGGATCGAGCACTTAAGCACGTCCGATTGAGCTGATTTCTCGCGTGGCCCCTCGAAAAATTATTCTAAGATGAATGAACGGTTCGGATCGTTCGTGTGGGACCCAAAAGTGGGCCCCAGATTTGGTCTGTACGTTTTCTGTGCATTTTTCTTCTGTACAGATAGGATTATCCAATCCTTTGAACCTTTCTTAATTTATTTACAATAATGGGTCATGTCATTAATTTTATATGTCGCACGAAAAAGAATACATGTGTAGAATATGAATTTGACCGGACTAAATCCATTTGAGAACACGAATGAAATTGCATGATTCAAATTTATATATTATAATCAATTTTGTGGAAGAAATGGTCTAGTCTTGCAAAATCAAAATCGTAAATCCATTTTGTGGAAGAAATGGTCTATTCTTGCCAAATCAAAATTCTACAGTATATTATATCCATTTTGTGGAAGAAATGGTCGGCTATTCTTGCAAAATAATATTCGGTTAAACTGATTTTTTTATTTTTTTTTACAGAGACATTAATTATGCTTGATAAGATAGACGAGCTTTGTGGTTCAGATCATGAATGGATCAATGTGGGGTTCCATGGGGCATGCCGGCATGGGACCGCTCGATATTGTAAAATATACCACGGGATCCCACTCGATTTTGGAAAATTATATTCATATTCTTAATTAGTTTAATTATTTTTTTTGAAAAGTCTTACTACTTAGAAAAGGAAGACCCAGAGGGGAGAAAGAATCCTTGGAAAAGCCTGACTGAAGGAGAGACTTTAGGGCCTCGTTCAGTTGTCAAGAAAATATGGGAAAGGAAAGGAAAGTTAGTTTTCCCACATAGTTTGAAGTGTTCAGTTACCAGGAAAGTGATATGATCCTGGAAAATAATTTTCCCACCAGGACTCACTTTCCTTTAAAACTGATCCTGCAAAATATATGGAATTTAGCGTCGCGGGAAAGTTCTAACCTCTCTCCATTCTCAAATTTTTTGTGCCAACGTTCTCCCTCACCCCCTTCATTTCTCCTATTTCGTATCATTC